>WNWK01009083.1:50000-79493 GCA_009830355.1 Cherax destructor | reverse complement strand
CGCTTGGAATTCTTCCATTTTTCATAGTGGTTGTTTTATATTTTGATATCACCTGTTTACTGTGATCTTTTGATATATATATATATATATATATATATATATATATATATATATATATATATATATATATATATATGAGCCCCATATTTATTGATGTACTTGTATTATTAAAAAGTTGCTTAGTGTATACCTTTGATTATAATAACAATGGTAATTAAAAAATGGCTAGCACTTATTCAGTGCTAATTAAATGTGAAGAAATTAGGTACATCAGTCTGGTATACTATAGTGTTGACGTAAGTATCTCCCCCCACCCATTGTAAGTGTAAGAGGCTCGTATAAGTAACTCTTTTAATAGATATTACATTACCAGTAAAGCTAAGCCTAAGCCAGATATCATAAGATGGTCATGCTTCCAGGAATGTCATGTCAGACTGAGGGGCTGTGGAAAAACTGGCGTTTTTGTTAAGACGAGGTTAGAAGGTCTGAACTGTTAACAGGTGAGTTTGTGGATACCAGGAAGGATACCTGTTGAGATGAAGCTGTGTTGCCGCTTGATTTTAAGGCTAATTAGTTGCAAGTTATTAGTAAATAGCACCAAGTTTAAGATTATGGTTTAGACAGTTAAATTAGACCAGTAATATAGGCATAAGAAGACCAAGTATTTTGAATCTCATGGCAGTCACACGTAACACCTCTTGAAGACCAGCCACGTATAACAACGGGGGAATAAAGTTGCATGATAATTCTGGCATTAAATAGTGTAAATTCAGTTTCTCATTCATTCATGTCAGACGCAGTAATAATCCCTCATCCACCTCCCAAGGAGTCTCCACATTGTAAATCTCAATGTGGGATCTAGTTAAACAGCCCACACCTTAACTAAACCCCATTTTACACGAGTACTCCAGGTAAGTCAGTGTTACTCGCACGGTGGTAAGAACATAAGAACATAAGAATGGAGGAACACTGCATTAGGCCTACTGGCCCATACAAGGCAGGTCCTTATCAAAACCACCACTACCTAAGAATTTACTCCCGTACTCACGACACCAATCAAACCCAGCCCCTCCCACTCATATATTTGTCCAATCTCTTTTTAAAGCCACCCAAGGTCCTAGCCTCTATCACCCTACTCGGAAGATTGTTCCACGCATCTACAACTCTGTTCGAAAACCAGTACTTGCCTATGTCCTTTCTAAATCTAAATTTATCCAATTTAAATCCGTTATTTCTGTCCAATTTAAATCCGCTATTATTGTAAACACTCAGGTTTCTCAAGTTTTACTGGCTTTGTCTGAGGGCCGGTGGTGTTTAAGATATACACCTAGAAACTTGAACAAGTTTACACATTAGGAAGTATACCTGTCTTGAAAGGATAGCTTACACTATATAGACTTCATACAGGATGGCTGGTACCTTGCAGTGGATTTTGATTGGCGTAATAATTAGTTAATTACTGTCTGTCGGATAAATATTTTTTTTCTCGACAGATCTGGTCCTTCAGAATCTAGATAGAGGACTTGGCTACAGTCTTTACAGTCACAAGTAATGGTCCTTCATTAATAATCATTAATCATGCATAAACTCTCATAGAACATCTTTGTACAGTGAACGAAATATATTTCACACATAACGTTTGCTTGTAATATCTAGAACCAGTGAGGTAGTTTGGATGATAAATTAACAAAGTCATTAACACTGTTAATGACTGTGCATATAGCTTAAGATGGCTGCCATCTGAAACCAAGGGGCGACAGTAGTGCTCTCTAGGGGTTGATGACAGGTGGCAACCGCAGGTACTTTGGTGCTATCTGGCAACCAACAGCTCTGCCACACCTCACTCGCCGCCACCAGCTGAGCAGGAGTTTGCAAACATACCAATGCGTTCAGGCCAGACCATCGATTGAGCGAGTTCTCGCCTTTGGCCCTAAGTTTATTTAGGTATTGGTACACACAAACACAGTTACACTAATTATCATTCATAGTAACATGTGTGCTCTGATAAAATTAGAATTTCCCGTTTTAATGTTACTCTTGAATTAGGAAATATAAAAGAGATGTACAAACGTTGTAAACAGCTTGCGACTTGGGTTTATTGGTTTACATTATGAACAGCTGACAGCTGTGTCTGTCATAATGTGCAGTAGTGGTGATAAAGCGCCTATCTGTTTCGGCTTCACTGATCGAAATTTACATGACAGTCGACTAACTTGTTAAGTGAGCCGTCAGAAACAAACACTTAGTTTTTAATCTCCGTTCCAAAGTCATGTGTGTCTATGCTGACTTCATAAACAGTGAGTCATAACTTCATTCACGAATTATAGAGGAACACTCTAGGAAACAG
This sequence comes from Cherax destructor, assembly GCA_009830355.1. NCBI lineage: Eukaryota > Metazoa > Arthropoda > Malacostraca > Decapoda > Parastacidae > Cherax > Cherax destructor. The sequence goes on along the minus strand of WNWK01009083.1, from coordinate 77,146 downwards.
TCTGATCACCTGGTCGATAAATGTTTGAGGTGTTGATCCAAGAAAATGCAGCGATTATATAGGATTTGAGGCTACTCCAGAACAACTAGAAACCAGGTAGCGGCCTTACATAGCCACTTATGAACAGTAAGAACAGCTGTTGATTGAGCTCGACGATGATACACAAGTTAAAGGAGTTAAGAACCATTTTGTACTCTAAGCTTGTTGCAAATATAAGCTTGTACTCTAAGCTTGTTGCAAATATAATTTGGTCCAGGCACGGAGGTCGGACCCTCGCGAAGCAAGTATACAGTGTTTTAAGCATCATAGAGGCCATTAGTTAATAATCCAGCACCTCATTTTTACACAATGCACAAATAACCAGCCTATATAAGAAACCTATGACACTGTCAACATGCGAGGACAAAAACCGAGTAGTTTCTCGGTAGTTTCCGGTGCCTCATCGACAGTCGGTCGGATATTGATGACCTTAGTTCAATTATTTAGGAACCCAACTCAAGAGGGGTTGGGGATTTTCACCTTATCAAAGGAGTCAATATAGCTGGAGATAATTACAAACACGCTATACAAGCCCTGGAGTCTAATTATTGTGATAAGTATCAAAACACAGTGTTGGTGGCTGTAACTGTACTCGATCTACTCGTTCAGAGGAAATTGTCAGATAACATAGTTTAACACCTGACTGAAATTTGGCAAGCTCCGTCTTACCTGTGAGTTAATTAGATAAGGGTTGCAATAGATTGTCTTGCATGCAAGTTAGCAGTTGCAAAGACATTCTCCCACTTGTCAAATTATCACCCAAGGCACCCACTAAGAAAGTACCTCCTGTTAGTAAGACGCTTAATGACGCCAATACTCTCTTGGGTGTTACTCTGACTGTCGACATAAGTGTAGCCTCTCTGATGGGACCCACTGGACGTCAGATTGTGTCACAACAGAAGCGGCTCGCAAGCAGCGGACACAACAATTATAGCTCTGTCTTAATTGTCTTGGTAATCATTCTGGAGGTTAGTGTTACCCTAGATATCTGGATTGTTTTAAGGGCAGAGGTGAGCACAACACCGCTCTATGCATTAACCGAGAGATTTCCAGAATAAACGGGAGTAAACGGGAGTAAGCATGCGGCAACTTTTGTCAGTGACGACAGAAAACGGACCAACCATAAGCTCTACACTTTTTGCTGCAGAAAATGAGAGCACACTGGGCTGAACACTTGGCTTTGGCTTGAAAACGCGAAAGCACAGGGACGGAATCTCACAGTGGTGGTCACTGAACTAGGGCTATTACGCTATACTACACAAATAACCCGCACATAGAAGAGAGGAGCTTACGACGATGTTTCGGTCCGACTTGGACCCTATTTGATCAATGCTCCCAGGGATCCTTAATACTTAGAGTCACACTGACTCAGCTAGGTGCTACATCTTACTGTTATGTATAGCTCGTTATAGTTGGCTGTTTTCAATTCCCGGCAGGCAGTCATGTAATCTAGCGAGATCTCATGTTGTTCTTGGCGACCAACATGACACGATTCAAGCTGTAGTTTAGGATCAACTACCTGCTACATACAAATGAAAGGAATGCAAGTTATTGCTGCCTTGAAGGCCAATGTGCAAGTGGCTGACCTTCCAGTCAAGAGTCGGCTTCATAGATCTGCTCATTGCCAGTGATTTTTACAGAATGTTTGTGCAGTAAGAGTAACATTATATGACTTCTCTGCTGATCACGGTAAATGATCACATGATCTATGAGCCACTCTGTTAGTCAGAAGGACGAGAGTGCGAAGCTGTTGTTGTATGTTCGCCGGTACATCCGGCCCGGGTCTTCTCAAAATGGTGACCCGGCATTGGCCCCCTGGGTAGAGGGTGTCGGTCATCTTCTTTCTTTCTTTCTTGCTGTGGCTCCCCATGATGGGGAGTGTCTTCTGACACTCCCCATCATGGGGGATGGGGGTGGCTTATATACTGTAGTCATGTGAGGTGAAGCAGCAGGAGGCGGGGTCATAGTGGTGCCATCCAGTAGTCGAAGTAGGTCTTCGTCCAAAGGTTGGACAAGTGTTGAAGAATTCGTTTGTATTAAGATCCCAAGATGTTGCTGTGTCAGACAGGGTGTAGATGAATGGTTCAGAGAAGCTGACGCGGTGGAAATTGTCGTGATGACGACAATCGTCACCAACCACGATAACTAGCTCCCGCACCATGCTGTTCAGAAAGATTCTGAATCCCCCCTTTACGTGTAGTACATAAGTGTAGCGCACTCGCGTCCAGTGACGTGGCTAGTCTTAGTGATCCCTTGACGACAGGACTTTCCCAGCGCACTCGCGTCCAGTGACGTGGCTAGTCTTAGTGATCCCTTGACGACAGGACTTTCCCTGACAGAGAAGCTAGGTGACGTGTTATTTAAAATTTGCACGAACTTTTATGCCTACACAGCTGACACCTCGACAGTTTTCTTGAAAGTGGGCTTACAAGAGGTTGACTGGAATTATGATCTTTTCCTGGGGCCAGAGAATAGCTATGGCTCACAGAGTCATGTTAAAACTTCGTTTCGGCTCTTCGGCCTTTCGTATTTGACGCCACACTGAAAACTCGTTTGAGAAAGTCATCAAGTGACCGTGACCCCAGAGCATAATTTAAAGGTCTTTTATGAAGAGGCACTCAAGGAAATGACTAGCGCCAACATATCACTCAGAGGATGGAATACGAATTAAGCCGTGTTGAAGGAAGTCGTAAAATTAGATTTTCCTACTGTCAACGTTCCTGGCAGAAGAAATATGATTGGACTAGTAAGGTATACCGAGAGAGATACCATAAACCTCAAGGCGGTGAACCTCAAACTTAGCAGTGATCTCACTGTTTGCTGTCAGAGTTGTCCTGATGCTTTCATACCATTGGGCCAATTACCCCTTTACCATAAATGGTCGAATACTTATCCAAGAGACGTAGATATCAATAGAGATGGGACGATAGACTGACCATATGTGTCGGGTTTGGAGTGATATTGTAGGGCGTAACTTCCAAGGCTAGAGTAGCTTTCCCTTTGGATTGCAAGATACTCCCATAACTTGAAATGACGGCATTTTATGTGGGTACCAAATTAGTAGTGTCTCTCCATAAGGTATTGAACCTTTCAACCTTACTAAAACCGTGATCTGGAGTGACAATAAGGCAGTCCTCTAGTGGTTGAGGAATGATAAGAATAAGTTAGTTTACGTGCAAAATCGGGTGTCTGAGATTAGGGAGATGCAGTCTTACATCTTCTAACATGTCCCACCCAAAGAGAACCCAGCTGATAAGTTATCTCGTGGGGTACCTCTCAAGAAATTCCTTGGTAATGAGCTATGACTCCAGAGGCCCAGCAGGTTGTCAAAAGGAAGGTGACTGGTCTCAGAAAAAATCACATCATGCTAGAACAGTCTGCTTGAACAAAGTAGACACCCCTAAGTTATTCATTAATGTGACAAAGTACTCACAGTAGAATACTCTCTCGAAAGTGACATCTTTTCTGTTTAAGTTCCTTAAGATAAAGAAGATGAATCATGAGTTTTTGAAATTATGAAATACTTGGTAAAACGAGTGTATAAGGAAGTCTTCTCATTTGAGTAGGAATTTCTGGTAACTAGGAGAAAGTTCTCAAAGAAACCAGATTTAGTCCGGGCACTAGGACTAAGTGGATTCGGAACATGAGATGTCGAGGAATAATTAAAAATGTCTCTGTCAGAAATAGCAATACATCCTAGTTAATACCTAAGAATCACTGATTGACTAGGCTATTGTTTACAAGGCCCAAGACTACGTCAATGTGGATTCAGAAAAGTTCACTGCTGCTGCTGATCTAATCTTAAACCTCTCCACTATGTGATACCAGTAGCTGGACGAATCGAAGTTCAGGTGTAGTAGTACTGGATAGTGCTGGCCGTTTCGATTGAATATGACAGCAGACAATCTTGGCAGCACTGTAAGCGTTAGGAGTCTCTGGCTCTGCACAATGCCCATTAAGTGATTACCTTCAATGAGTAGTTCTCATTGAAGGTAATCACCTAATGGCATAACCAATCTATAATAATGGCCTAACCACACTTCCCTGTTCCACAGGAAAGTGTGGTTAGGCCATTATTATGGATTGTCTACTTCAATGGCCTCCTTCAACTCATCCCAGAATCCCATCCCAGACTCTTCCCTAACACTTATATAAATCACCTGTGGAAAACGATGGCAGATCACATTAGCTTCTAAGAAAACACAAATGATGATAGTCTTTAGGCACCATGATGGTAATGCTGGGATAATGTTGTTGGAACCTGAGGATGAGGTTCATATCCTTGAAGTGAAATATGATTCGAAACTAATTATGAAGAACCACGTAGTAAATTTTGCAAACAAGGTGATCAGGAAGCTAACAGCACTTAGAAGTATTCGTATCAGCTCGACAGTAGAGGCTGCAAGACTGTGTGAGACAAGTGCGCTCACACCTTGAGCATGCTCAAGGTGTGAGACACAAGTGCGCTCACACCTTGAGCATGCTCCACTTTTTTGGACTGCTTGCCCCCATCTCATCTACTACTTCTTGGCAGAATACAAAACAGAGCAAGACGACTTATCATTCGCCTGAGCCCAGCCTGGACACATCTGTCATTTCAGCAGAGCCTTCAAGACAGGAGGCTTGTGGGTGGCCTTACTGTTATGTACAAGGCCAATGTCCCATACTTGGCTCAATTTAGCGGACAGTGAGAAGACAGCTTCTGCACAACAAGACGGGCAGTAAACATCACTTCACCTGAAATTCTTTTATTCCTAGAAAGAAACGAGTCTGAAATATGTTCGTACCGTATCATGACAGATGAAATAGTCAGCTGACCAAATGAAATCGCTGGCTCACAGATGGCTTCAATTTCATCCTATTCCTTATTGGTGTTTCATAACTATAAAAAGGTTTTCAAATTAGCTGTGGTAGGTAACAAGTGTTAATTTCTAAAACTATTGTATAAAGAGAGAGAGAGAGAGAGAGAGAGAGAGAGAGAGAGAGAGAGAGAGAGAGAGAGAGAGAGAGAGAGAATAATCAAAGTGAAACAATGTAAATATTACACTCATTCAACTACTTTTTAGTATAGATTTTCAATTCAATATCCTCTGGGTTAAAGCCTGTTGATTACGCGAGGTCCATTAAGCTCATAAGTAATCTGTTTGCCATCACTCAAGAATACTTGCATCAATAAAATGCGCATAAATTCTGTGTATATACACTGAGACATTATATTTCAGGTCGTGTATATCCTGTGCATACTTTACCAACAATGTATTAACAAAAACATAGAACATCTCACACAATCATCGCTTCTCTAACAACCAGTCATTGTGTAGACACGTATTATATTCGACATAATCCGTCCCAGCATTTATGCCAGATTTCATGCTTTTTCATCAAAGGGAAAAATCTGCCAGATATTTGACATATCTACTAGACTAAATGTTGTAAATAACATTTGAAATGTTTCTGCATCCATATGACTGAAAGATATTTTATATATTGCCAATGACGTAAACGAGTTTCTCAATTTTATTTACTTGATCTTCCAGGAGCAATTTTCATTAATATGAAGTTTTCAATGTTTTGTTACACAGTCAACATTCTTCAGATGGCACGATATTACTTTTTACATTTTCCATTCAGTTTCATCTCTCATCTATTATTTCATTTGCTCATTTTATCTAAATTATCCTGTAAATATTGACAGACATATTACTGTTTGTTTTACCAAAGAATTATGAATGGTCCCCGAACATTTATATAGTTACCAATTCCTTATTTATATAAACTAAAAATACTGTCGGACAAAGTACAGTTCCTTGTGTCAACCCATTAGTGATATCTCCCCTGAAGGACAGTTTTCTTTTCATAACGGCAGGCATTTTCTTTTCAAAGAGACTCTCGCTCACATTCTTCTAATAATTTGTAGTTTTTAAATTAGTCTTTCCTGGGGAACTCGATCAATTCGACACATTGTCTGTCATCTTCTATTTGTCTGCTAATTTACGTTCATGTAATGAATTAAAATAATTCCGAGGCTGAAAGCATAATCTTGCGGCGCTTTCTTTTAAAAACCATGGTGATGTGTTGTCCGGTCTTGCTGTTTTCTCTTTTCAGAATCCAAAATTAAATTGCTTTACTTCTCCATAGGGCATACAAGTGAAATTATTCTTTATTCTTTGTGTTTTATCTTAATATTTAGCTTAACTCTTACGAACTTTAATAAAAAACTGTTTGCACTGTTCGCCCAATAAATCATTTTCAAAGCTTGTTCTTCCTCTCTTCTTATTTACTTTTGAATATTCATATATCACCTGTTTTAACCTCCGGCAATTTTTTTTTATTGGTCCATTTCGTTTACTTATTCCACGTCCTGTCTTTCATTCCTCACCAGCATCTTCCAAAAGAAACTTTCCTTATTATTGAGTTTTATTTTCCATTTTCGGATTAAAGAGTTTGATTTCATTGTTTCCATTTCCATGGATGTTACAGAACTATCTGAATAAATTTATATCTTTGCTTTTAAAACCATTTTACTTTCCTAATGTACTCGTTTATGTTGATTCGTTTTTATTTCCTAAGTCATATTTAACAGCATATATTATTTTCGACAGAACATGATCACTGTTTCCAAAATAAATTTAGATAGTTTATGCTGTGAATTTCATTCCCTTTTCTATTAAATAATTGGTTTAATATTGATGATAAAATTATTCCCCAGGAACAATTTCCTGACACAGAACTGTATCAGATGATGATACTGTCATGAAGAAAGACTACAGAGGAACAGTTCAGGGGTATCTTTAACAAGCGGGGGCCCGGCGATTTCATCCCTATTACAGGGGCCCGGTGATTGCATTCCTATGACGGTGGCTCGGTGATGCCACCTTATGATGGGGGCCCGTTGATTCCATCCCTAAGATGAGGCCCAGTGATTCTGTCTTTATGACGTTGGCCCGGTGATACCATCCCGATGACGGGAACCCGGTGATTCCATCCTTATGACAGGTGCCTGGGTGATACCATCCCTATGACGGGTCCCCCTGTAATTCCATCCCTATGACTGGGGATGGAGGAATGTTCTACTGCAAGCGTGGTACAATATGCCATTTACCAGGGGCTCGTGTTGTGTAGCAGTTAGCTACAGTCATTGATGGATAACTGGTGTCTTGAGCAGCGCTCGGGTCAATGCACAACCACAGGGGTGACTGGAGGTCTGACCACTACCTGCAGGCCAGAGAGGTGGTCATGTGTATGATGACTGTTGTCTAATAATTATAATGTGCGGCCTTCTCATGCTCGTGATGCTTCAGTTATATAAAGGTGCATGAAAAATTGTCATTATATTAGGGAACTCTACTGACCATTTATTTGCTGTTACAGCAATACTGTTTTCTGCATTTTACCAATATTGCTACTCCGCCCCTTTCGTTCCCTGCATCGTCTCTTCTCCACACTATAGTTCCTCTCAATTACAAAATCTCACTTTAAAATGTTTCTAATTTAGTATCAGTTAGACTCCTGTTTCTTCTCATTTAAAACGTCACTTTCTTTTTGTATAAATTCCTCCATCTAAGTGTACATATTTACAAATGCGTTCGTCTAAATATGCTAATATACTACTCACCTAGACCTAGCCTCTCCTAGGTCCATTCATTCCTGGATTCGACACCCTTGTCGTACCTCTTCTTAAAGCTATGTATGCATTCCTTCTCTACCATTTCACTCTCAAGATTGGTCTACTTCCTGACAACTAAGACTGAAGAAATATTTCCTAACATCCCTGTGACATTTGAATTTTCATCTTCCTGTGCCACCTTGTTCCTATGTCCCATCTCTGAAACAATCCGTCCCTGTCCACCTTGTGATTTCCTCTCAGTATTCAGTACGTTATCATATCTTCCTTAGTCCTCCTGTCATTTAGTGTCATCAGATAGAGGTCCTTTCACCTTTCCTCATAGGGCATGCCCCTTAGGTCTGGGACTAATCTTGTTGGAAACCTCGGCACACACAATAAGTGTCCGGGGCCCAAGATTGTTCAACTGCCTCCCAGCATACAACAAGGGGATTACAAATAGACCCCTGGCTGTCTTCAAGAACGTGCTGCACAGTACCTGACCATTATTATAATCAAATAATAAAGCGCTAAACCGACAAGGGTCATACAGTGCTGCAGGGCAGAAAATAGTGCCGGCGCTATAAACAGCTAGGTGGAGAGGGGATCAGAGGTAAGGGTAGAAAAGGGTTGAAAGGGACATTAGGGGCTATGCGTTAAAGTTTGTATAGTAAAGCAGTTGATGACAAAAAGTCAGAAAGTGATCGTAAGTCAAAGGCAAGAGGTAAGGCAAGAGGTAAGGTAAGAGGTAAGGTAAGAGCGGTAGGGCAGCGGCGTCATAAGTAAATCCTGCAAGTTCGCTTGTAAACCGGACAATCCTCAAGAAAAGGAAGAACCGAAACAGGGACCTGACAAACCTCACAAAGAGGAATAGGGTGTCGTTCCATGAGATACCCGTGGGTAAGGCGGGTATGGCCGATGAGGAGACGGAAGAACACAGTCTCCCAGGAATGGCAACGGTGGTAAGAAGATGACCACAAACCTAAAAGTGGTTTAATAGAGAGCAATTTGTTATGGTGCATGTTCGACCACCGTTGTTGCCAACGGCTGCGAAGACGAACGGAGATGACTGTAAAATAATCCCTGAATGGAATACCTCTATAGGAATCCGGAAGGTCATGTTCATTGTCCTGCACATCAACATGTCCAGAGACCCAACAGAAAACGACGTCTTTGTTTTTGCTAGCCACATGGCACAACCATAGTTGAATATGAAGGACCAATGGATGAAGGGAATCAAATTGTTTAATGGCCTGTAAAGCACTGAGGAAATCTGAAATGATCACAAACGCCGAAGGAGACATATATGTAACGCGGAGAAGCACTATGAGGATGGCAAACAACTCGGTGGTACTAGTACTAGCTGAGTCAACATCGTCAGGAAACACCGCCGCGAACCCAACACCATCAGAAGATTTAGAACTATCTGTATAAACAGCGATGGTATGCACATGCGACTGCAAGTGATCAAGAAAAAGAGTGAGAAGCAGCCTTAGGTAGGAGAGCTTTGGCGCATGGTAGTAGGGGAGAACAGACACGAACCGTCGGGAGAAGGGAAAAGGCAGACACTATATGAACATATTAGGGAGGCAACTGGAGAGAAGACGGGAGTGAGTGAAGACGAAGAGAAAACGGTCGGAGTAAGCAGGGGCTCGGAACTAATAATGGGCTTCTACTAACATCTGAGACCAACCTATACATAGAAGGAACACGAAGGTCATGAGAGTGGACAAAGTAACGAAGGCAATGAGCATCACCACGATCGGCTAAGGAAGGAACATTCGCCTCAGCATTGAGGCTTTCTACAGGGGATGAATGAAAGGCACCAAGGCATAAACGTAGACCCTGATGATGAAGGGAATCTAACTTAGAAAGAGTTGTAGGAGAAGCCGCAGAATAGACTTGGTCGCCATAATCCAGCTTGGACAAGACTAGGGTGGAATGCAAACAGAGGAGAATCCTGCGATCTGCTCCCCATGAACGATGTGCAAGAATTTTAAGGAGATTCAACCGACCATGGCAAGCTGCCTTCAAAGAGAAAAATGTGAGATTTCCATGTCAACCGGCGATCAAATAGAACGCCAAGAAACTTGACCATATCACATTCTGGGATAAGTGAGCCGTATAGATACAATGAAATATCTGGGACAAGAGGACGTCTAGTGAAAGTAATGAAATGGGTTTTTGTGCAAGAAAAAAATTAAAACCATGAGAAGTGGCCCAGTGGGAAACACGATCAATCGCATCCTAAAGGAAGGCCACTGACTGGTGACAATCAGCGCCTGCGTAAGCTATAGTGAAGTCATCCACATAAAGTGACAACCATATATGCGATGGGTAGTACTAAGAAAACAACCTTGTGGGACCCCTCGAGAAGGCATACGACTCCAAACGGAGTCATATGCCTTCCCGAGGTCAAAAAAAGACTGCCAGGACGGAGTGTTTATTAACAAAGGCATTTCGCACATATGTATCTAAGTGGAGCAAGGGGTCCAACGTAGAGCAGCTCTTGCAAAAGCCATATTGGCGAGGAGAAAGACTATTGTGAGTCTCTAAATACCATAACAGACGTCTATTCACCAATCGTTCCATCACCTTGCAGACTACACTGGTCAGAGCAATGGGACGAAAGAGAGAGGTATCAAGCCCCAAAGTGCCTGGTTTGCAAAATGGAAGTACAATGGTAGACTTCCATTGTTGAGGGAGAACCCCTCGCGTCCAGTCAAGATTGAAAACGCCCAAAAGAACTCCAAGGGCTGCAAAATGCAGATGCTGTAGCATACGGATATGAATATTATTGGGCCCAGCTGCCAATGTCCGGCAAGCGGAAAGCGTGGACTAAGAGAGTAAAAGGTACGTTATATTTCTCCCTCCCATTAGAAGAGAAATCTAAGGGCCATTGCTTCCTGGCAGACTTAGAAGCGAGAAACGAGGGACAGAAGTGAAGCCCTTGGGAGACACGGACAAGATAGTTCCCTATTTCCATGACAACCTCAAGAGGTTCTGCAACACTAACACCAGCAACGCGCAAAACGGGAGCTGGATCTGGAGCGAAGTTGTCACACAACTTCCGTACCTTCTTCCAAACCGCACACATAGAGGAAGTCGAGGTAACAGTTGAAATGTAGTCTTGCCAACAAGTGCACTTAGCGTGGCGTATGACGCGGCGAGCGACTGCCCTTGGTCGCTTAAAATCCATAAGATGATCTGTGGTCCGATTATATCGATAACGGCCCCCACACAACATGTTTCAAACTCACTGCACGGGCACATGCATGAGACCACCAAGACACGTGTGTCTGAGAATGTCTGCCTGAGGTTTAAGGATTAGAACATGGCGCTGCAGTCAAAACTAAGGTCGAAAACAGGTGCACCACCTCATCAGAATAATAGGAAAGTGATCACTGTTGTGCAAATCCGGGAGAACAGACCAAGTGTAATCAAGGGCAACTGACGAGGAACAGATAGAAAGATCAATGCAATAGAATCATGTCAAAATAGGTGGGAGCTCCCGTATTTAAAACATGAAGAGGATGAGAAGTGAGAAGTCTCCAACTGATCACCACGAGAGTCACAGTGGGACCCTTCCCAAAGATGAAGAGCGTTAAAATCACCTAATAAGATGGGCAGTGGTAGAGAAGAGATCAAGAACACAACATCCAAGATACAGAATGCACGAGAAGGGGAGAGATATAGAGAACAAAGTGTACACGACATGTGTAAATAAATACGAGCTGCGGTATAATGCAGCTGAGAATGGACAAAGGCCTGTTGAAACGGTATACCAAAGTGCACAAAAAGTGCACTCATTAAAAGTTTCACCAGGCAAGCGATCAGAAGAATGCAACAGCACATAACCCAAAACGGGACAGATAACTGATGAACGAACCTTAGGCTCTTGTAACCCGACACATACTGGGGAAAACTGGGAAAGCAAAACCTGGAGTTCTCCCTGATTACCCCTGAGGCCACGAATATTCCATTTTAAATAAGTCATTTTAAATGAAGTCAATGTGTGGAGGCAACGGAAAGCGTGTAAGCAAGGAGGAATCAGAATGTCGTGAAGGAAAAGATTGCTGCGAGGCTTGTGAAAAATAAGAAGGGGAATAAGGAGGTGCACAGGTGTCAATTGAGGGTTTCGTCTCTGCAATATAGTTGGAGATAGCATCAAGTTTTTCAGCGGACAAGATGCCGATACCATGACTTCAGAGACAGGTGAGGTAGAGCAAGTAGAGATCGAGGGGACTATGGATGGAACCAAAGTGGTTTGAGAGGGGCAGAGAGTATGAATCTGGAGAGGTGTGCCGGCGGGGACAGAAGAGTCCTGCGGTGGAACGGGAGAGGAGGGGGACTGGGGAAGAGGTTTGGGGGGAGTAGGAGAAGAGGGGACCACACAACTGGGGTGAACCCCCGTCGTGTGAGAGTTAGAAAGGGGGTGATAACTAAGCACCGAGGCCAAAAAGGAGAACTGTTGGGGAATTGTAAGCACTGGAGGAATGCGAGGAGACATGGGCTAAGGAGACAGGTTCAATGTCGCAGGTGATAGGTGCTTAGAAGGAGCAGGTGTGTGAGGCCTCGCAGAGTGAGAAGATGAAGATGTAGAGGTAGGTGGAGGTTAGGAGGTGGGGGTATCAGAGGTAAAACTGCAAAAGAATTAGAGACTGGGTTGACCCCAGAAGACATGGCACAAGAGGAGCTGGTAGGAGGGGAAACCATCAAGGTTGGAGGTCTCCTAGCTACTCAAGAATAAGGAACACAAGGAAGATTCCCCTGAAGGCAGAGCCGAGAGACAGCTATTGCATAAGGCCTTCGCTCCCCTTAAGAAAACGGATTTCTCGTTCATTAAGATAGATCTGATATCGGCAGGAAAAAGAAGGATGAGATTCATTGCAATTGAGACAAGTGGGGGGAAGACTGCGAGATGTATCGGCATGATCTGCGGCACCGCAGACCGAGCACTCCATCGCAGATCTGCAGTATTTAGCGAGCTGTCTGAAGTGCCAGCAATTTTGACACTGTTGGGGAGTAGGGACAACTATACGGACCTCTAGGAGATGGCCCATGATATAAACGAAGGACGTGAGTTCATGGCAATCAAAAGTTAAGCTGGCGATGTTACTGGGAAAGCGCCAAAGTGACATAAAAGAGCTTTACCAATACTATGGTCTGAAAGATAATCAGTTGGAGATGTCGGTTGTAGAGAAAATAATTTAGTCCATTGTACTTGTAAACATGGTGCGTAAATGAATTAGGTATCGTGTAGGTCGTTTCTGGGTGGAATGAGCAGATATCGAATAACTGTCATTAGCAAATGGTCTGGAACGTTTAGGCGTAGTTCCGTGGGCAGCCCGACCTGAGGTAGGTGGGCGATCCGAAAACCATCGCACCGTATTCAGGGAAGCTGGACGCATAGTTAATGGCGTGCAAGAGGCAGAGGCACTAGAAGAAATGGGAGGAGCCTCAGCACCTGGAGCAGGTGACAAAGCATCACCAGCAGAAGGTACAGGGGTATGGGAAAAGTCGGAGAATGGTATAATAATGAAGCCGGGTCAGAATAGGATGCGGTAACAAAGGGGCCTGGAAGGAGGGGGGTTATCACGGAACGAAGACTCCATGATGATGGTACTGCTTTCTTATTATTTAAAAGAAAAAAGAAAGGAAAGAAAAAAAAGCAGGACAGTGGAGGGACAGTCACTAGAAGGCATGAAAGGGCTGTAAGTTCCCCTTCTCATCCGAGAGGACTTGGAGACTGCTAGCAGTGCAGATGGAACGTGGAACCCGTGCCATACCCTACCCTTCACGCCAGTAAATCAGCGCTCCGGGATAGCAACCTCACATCTACCAAGCCACCTCGGTGGACAAAAGAGAGGGCCGTCGGAAACCTGCCACAAAATATACCTCCTTTGGCTGCCACTTCCCAGAACTGACAGGCAGCCTCTGGAGATACACCCGTCACCTGCAGGACACCCCGCCCACCTCTCAAAAATACAGGAAGGGGGCAGGGAACCTACAGATAATCCAGACTCCATGGCAAACTACACCACACCTGAGGAACCTCAGAGAGAGGGATGAACCCCGGCACACTTCCCCCTATCTAGAAAACGTAATGCCAGAGGGGAGGGCCCCAGAGGCTACAAACAGAACGGGGAAAAGGGAGGGTTGGGAGGGGGATGAAAGGAAAAAAAGGGGGGATGGGGAGGATGGGATAGAGAAGGGAGGATTGGGTGGTAATTAGGTTAGGTCTGAGGAAGGAGACCAAAGGGTCTAATTCCTTAGACCAAGAGCCTCTTCACCACGTCAAGGAGCCCCCCTTGAAGAGGAGTACCTGATCAGCCTGGCTGTGGTTCGTACGTCTGTTTACGTGCGGCCAGCAGTAACAACCTGGTTGATCAGGCCTTGATCCACCAAGAGGCCTGGTCACGGACCTGGCCTCGGGGGCATTGATCCCTGCACCCTCTCCAGGTATACATCTCCAATTTCTTGATATGCTTGACCAGGTGTGGGTTGCATACTGGTGCTGCGTACACCGATATGGAACTGACGTACAAGGTGTACAGTGTCGTGAGTGACTTGTTACTTCGGTGTCAAAGAGCATTTCTTAGATTTGCCAGACGTGCATTTGCTGCAACAGTTATTTGGTTAATGTTCGCCTCAAAGGATATGCTCAGTATGATACTCACCTCAAGGTCCTTGAGTGAGGTTTGTAACCTTTGTTCCATAAGCCTGTACTCCGTCTGTAGTCTTCATTGTCTTTCCTCCATACTTCATAACTTTTACACTTGCTGGGGTTAAACTCCAGGAACCATATGTCAGTCCAGACCTTCAGCATGTTCAAATTCATTTATTGTTTTTCCTGGTCCTCGTCCGCTAGTACTCTCCTCATTAGTTTCACGTCGTCTGCTAACAGTGAGACCTCTTACTCTATCCCTTCTGTCATGTTATTCACGTATACAAAAAAACAGCACCGGCCCTTGAAATGATCCTTGTGGAACCTCACTTGTTTCATGCACCGACACCTCGTCACGTACCATCACTCGTTGCTTCCTTGTCAGATATACCTTGATCCAATGAAAGCTTTTCATGTTATTCCTGTGTAGCTCTTCAGGAATGTTTACCAGTCTCTTGTGGGTTACTGAGTCAAAAACATCTTACAGTCAAAGAAAATGCAATCTACTTATGGCCAGTGCAAGCCTACATCAAATGACATAAGCTGCTCAGCTGATGGTGACACTCTTGACAAAGACGAAGTCCCACAGTGAGCTCAACTCAGAAGTAAATAACTGGTGTAATTCTGTATTGCTAAGGCTCCACGTATAGACAGAGCTCAAAACACCTCGCTTGGAAATTCTAACACAATTCCTCTGACCGTCACAGAGAGAACTCTCTCTCTTCCCAGCAACGAAGCCCTGGATCTGTTAACTCTTCTACACCTGACATCACTGCTTCAATACCTGTGAGTACACCAGACATCACGCATACCATCACTGATACATCACATGTTAGCATACCTGCATATACTACTCGAACGTCTGCCACCAGTGCTCCATCTACCAATACTGAGTCAGGATTTTCTCCACCAGAGATGGGTGCAGTTAATAATCAAGGGACAAACACTGCCACACATCTGACAGAACTGTAAAGGGGCGTGATAGAGGACGTGGAAGAGGACGTGGAAAAGGGAGAGGACATCTATAGCCGTCTCACCTTCAACCGACATAGTCACAGGAAAACGCTCACCAGGTACACAATCATCAGGCTCATCAGCGGCAGAACCTACGAATAAATCAGTTGCTAAATCAGCAAGTGAACACAAAAGGCGCAACAAATACGAGTCTTCCCTACCATGCACTTAGGCAGTGTTCTTGCTATCACTGGAGGGGGCACACCACTAACAACTGCCTGCGAGATACCAGGTGCAATTGCGACCACAAGAGGGGACATCAGGAGGACCAGAGTCGGAAGAAAAAATAACTTAGACAGGATCACCTGTTTAGAAACCTGTTCTCGGAACAAAACAGCAGGATCTCTGAATTGGTGAACACACTCGCACGTCACCCACCCAGCTACTCCTGTCTCCACCCAGGAGGTGGTTTTGTGCCTTACATCCCAGCGGCTGCCCCGGTGTCCTACCTGTGTCAAGG
The DNA here is from genome assembly GCA_009830355.1 of Cherax destructor. Lineage (NCBI taxonomy): Eukaryota > Metazoa > Arthropoda > Malacostraca > Decapoda > Parastacidae > Cherax > Cherax destructor. The sequence goes on along the minus strand of WNWK01009083.1, from coordinate 61,363 downwards.
GCAGACACTTTACACACCCACCAACTCAAGCTGAACACAATCATGATGATCCAGTCTATCAGTATCCTGTCGGCCAACATTAGAGGACTCATTACCAGTGTTGGAAAACTCACGCACAGTTTCGTGAACACTCGACGTCCCGACATGATAGCTGTTGTTGAAACATTTTTGGACGACAGGACTCCAGAAAATTTTACAAGAATTTCTAGCTACACCTCGTGGATGAGAAGAGACAGACAAGGGCAAGGTGGTGGTGTAGCAGTATGCTTCTCTAAAAGTGTACATGCCCAACCCATTGATACTACCATCCCTACTCATCAGGAAATTATGTTCAAGCTATACTGTACTAGCATGTGCAATGTTCAGTCCTCAGTAGCAACATGCAGACCCCATCTATTTCCTAATGAAAAATGTGGACTTCCTTCTGCTCCAACACAAATGTCAATATATTATAATCGTTAGTGACTTCAACCAACCTCTTGTACAGAGGCACTTTGATGACCTTCTTGCAGTGTTTAACATGAGAAACTTTGTTGATTTCCCTATTCACATCTCTGGCTCCTCCGTCGACCCCGTAGTAAGTGATCTGGCAGAAGATACAGTCACTTGTCAACTCTTCTGCTTTTTTTGGATCGTCTAACCACAAGGCTGTTTTTACGACGCTGAAAATCCCATCAGAACGAGGTGAGGAACCTGGATGTGGGAAAGAGGAAACTGCCAGCCCTTTGCTCTGAGCTCTCCACCTCCGATAGTAATGTTCTTCTCCAAGTTGAAGATGACAACCAAGTGAAAGCCTTCACTGGACATATCCATAATCTACAACAAGAACACATCCCTCACCGGCAGTTTGTGACGAAGCCTACAGATCAGACTTGGTTTGGCTTTCGTTGTAGAGAGGCTGCTACTGCTAAGTACAAAACATAGCGAAGGCATAAGAGATTTCCCACTACCTATAACAGGAACTTATACAGGCAAGCCTGTAGGCATATGGGTGAAGTTCAAAAGTGGGCCATCTCTAAATGGGAGGCGGACACAAAAAGAAAGCTAGCATCAGGTAGAGTTGACTTCAAAACCTGGTAGTCCTTGGTCAATGACAGACAAGGGTATCTGCCAGATAAACTTATTCCACCTCTAAATCGACAGGCTGGGACCACCTCTGCTAGTAGTCAAGAGAAAGCGGACCTCTTTGCCGAACACTTTGCAACCAAAATGCAAGTTCCTGCCCAGCAAGGGACCCTCCTAGGCTAGCTGCAAGAACTGTGTCAAAAATGTCAGTGGTGACAATACGGCAGGAGGAGGTGCATCTTCTTAAATCGCTTGACCAAGAAAAGGCTGTGGGCCCGGACAAGTTGAGTCCAAGTTTGCCTAGTAGATTTGAAGACCAGCTAGCAGCACCTCTAACTCGCATTTTTCAGCACTGCCTATTACTGTAGAAAGAGGCAAATGTAGTCCCTGCTCACAAAAAGAAGAGCAGAGCAGAAATCAGCAACTACTGACCAGTGTCCTTCCTGTCAATCACTGGCAAGATCCTAGAGAGAATAATCTCACGACAAATGACGGTTTTTTGACTACCACTCACTACTTTGACCATCAATATGGTTTCAGGAAAGGTTACTCTGCTGCTGATCCACTAAGTGGCACCAGTCAATAGATGAATAAAAAGTCAGCTTTGTGGTAGCACTGGACATTGCTAGTGCTTTCGACCGAGTAAGGCACCAGGACTCTTGGCAAAACTGCAAGTACTCGGATTTGCAGGCTCTACACTGTCTTCTCAGTGATTACCTTCGAGGCAGATCTCTAAGGGTAGTTCTCAATGGGACAGAGTCAGCAAGACATCCTATTTAGTCCAGTGTTCCACAGGGAAGCGTGCTTAGGCCATTGTTATGGAATGTCTACTTCACTGACCTTTTTCTTCTCATCCTAGAATCCCATGCATATGCAGACGACTGTACTCTGACATTTACTTATCCAAATGAGAAAATACCAGCTGCTCTACGCTACATCAATCACCAGCTTACAGCCTAATCAGCCTGGGGTAAACGATGGCAGGTAACATTTGCTCCTGAGAAAACACAAATGATGATGGTCTCTAGGGACCTTGATGGTAATGCCGGAGCAGTATTAAGTATGAATGGGAGTGTGTTTGCACCCGGGGACGAAGTTGGTATCCTTTGGTGAAATTAGACTCCAAACTGACCTTGAAGAACCACGTTGTAAATCTTGCAAACAAGGCGGCAAGGAAGCTTACAGCACTTCGCTGTATCTCGCATCTGCTCGACAGTAGGGGTTCCAAGATTCTGTATGAGGTACAAGTACGCTCATACCTTGAGAATGCTCAACTTTCTTGAATTGCCTGCCTTCCCCATCTCATCTGAGACTGCGTGACAGAGTAGAGAACAGAGCAAGACGCCTCATCTCTTGACTGGACCCATCCTGGATAGATCTGTCATTTCAGCAGAGCTTCAACACCGGAGGGATGTGGGTGGCCTCACTGTTATGTACAAGACCAATTTTGTCAAAGTACCACACCTGGCTTCACTCCTAGTAAAGCGAAAAGTGAGCTACTACACAACAAGACGGGCAGCAAGCAGCAACTTCACTCTAGCTGTAACTTTCTCCAGAACATAACTTCATTTGAGATCATTTATTTCCAGTATGACTTGAGTTTGGAACATGTTCGTACAGCATAATGATGTCAACAAAATAAAGTCAGTTGATCAAATGTAATTGCTGACCCACATGTGGCTCCAACTTCATCTTGTTTTCTATTTGAATGAGAATGAGGGAGGGAGAGAGAGCGCCTGCCTGCCCACCTGTGTGTACAAGAATGCACATAGAAGAGGTAGAGTTGAGACTACCTTTCAGTCCACCCCGATTCTGCATTCTGAAAATTAACTATATATCATAAGGCTTCCCATCACCTTCTACCCTGTTGTCACATTGTTAGCCTGAGTCAGATAAATATAAAATTAATTTTATGTAGGATACTACTACTGCTGCTCCCGCCCCTACTCCCGCCCCTACTCCCGCCCCTTCTCCCGCCCCTACTCCCGCCCCTACTCCCACCCCTACTCCTGCTGCTGCTCTTGTTGCTGCTCCTGCCGCTTCCGTCACTGCCGCCGCCGCCACTATTCGTGCCATCAAGATTGTAGTTTGTTCTTGGATAGTGCTTTATCTCTGGTCAGGCCATATAGTGCGTTTAATTTAATAATATTTTTGAGTAACTGCTTATTCAGCCAGTTCATTATTTAGGGAAATGTTTTGTGACAACATGAATGAGACTGTTACAGTGTTATAGTAGCCTACAAAAAAAACTTCATCCACATTTACTTTACATTCTCTGTCAACAAGTTTGATGTTATATATTTTTATACCTCACTGCAGATAGTTCTCTGATCAAGAAACTTTTCGAAGTTGCAGAGGCAGGCATAAAATAGTCATTGGGTTGTCTGTGTGGTGAATTTTGGGTTGTGCAGATTGAGGTGTGCACTGGTTTGTGTTGGGAAGAGGAGAAAGGGGTTTCCTGGGATTGGTTGAGAATGTTGTTGTTAGTGGGTAGATTTAGGGTTCTGGAATTATCGCTTCTTAGTCAAGGAATAGTTTGTTTTGGGTAAAATATGGAGATAGTATTTGTGGAATTCTATCCAGTAGAAGAGGTTATTCCTCTCGGAATCTTCTCTGCTCCAGCAGTTCTGATCCATCCTGAATGGTCGACCGCCCTGGTATCATTTTCACCAATTACTCAATGTCTATCGCTATGCCATTTTCTGTCTGCCTTTCCATTTTCTATTTGTTTCTGTTTTTTCATGACTCGCACTCGTCTATATTTCATGATTACCATTTTCCGAAGTCCTATGTCTTTTAGTTTCATATTGTCTTCAGTACACACTGATAACAAACTTTAATATCACATTAGAATTTAAAACCTAATTCTCATAATGCCTTCCTCTTCCGTCACCATCTCTCTCACCGCTCCTTCCCTTCTCCACTCTTCTCCCTTGAGAATCTCCTCTCTCGCTACTCCACAAGTTATCACAGATATTTTTCTCTTTTTCCCCTCTTAGTCGTAGTGTTTATGTTTGTCTGTTTTCCTCTACTACTTTCTGGTATTTTGCTTGAATTCTAACATCTATTTACCATTCTTTTCTAAAATGTAAACGGTTTCTCATTCCTTCACTACGACGCTTCTTTTGTCCCTTTCCAGCAGTTTTCTTCATTTATCTACTTTTCTTGAAGGTTTTCTATTATTACTTTCAACATTTTCTCTTTTCTCTTCATTCTCATCAGTTATCGTAATATTTCCATTCATCGCTAACAGTTAATCTTTTTCACTCTTCCATTTCCTAATCTCTACATTCTTTATATTTTTTGTAGTATACTCACCTAGTTTTGATTACACACACACACGCACACGTACACGCACACGCACACACACACACACACACACACACACACACACACACACGCGCGCACACGCGCGCGCGAATATACACACGCACAAAGAATGTTAAATGAAAAGAAGGGAGAGAGAATCAGACAATAACAGCTGTATTTATCTATTTGTAGATTCAGTAGTCGAGGCCCACCTACTAGCCTCACCTCTTAAGTAGTCCTCAGTAGATTCACTTCCACGTGAGATCTACCATGCTACTTCACAAAGCTGCGTATGAAGCTTTCATCCACTACCTCAGAATTCAGATTATTGCGCTCACTACAACGAGTCTAAAGAAACAGTTCCTGACATCCCTGTGGTTCATTTATGTCTAACATGAAACTGAGATTCCAGGCTCTTGATCTGTCATTCCTTGTATTCCTTATCAAACCCTCTGAGCATTTAGTACGTAATAATTATGTCTCTCCATTTTCTCATCTATCCTCTAATGTCGTTAGAGTCGTCACTGAGTTTCCCCTCATAATTCATTTCCTTTGTCCTGGGACTAATCTCGTTGCAAACCTCTGAACTTTCTCTGGTTTCCTGACAAGATTTATTAGGTGCATGTGTGGGGGAGAGTAGGGGATAGGGAGAGAGACAGGGGAGAAAGATACACGGAACGAGAGAGAAAGAGGGAAGGGGAGAGAAGGTTAAAAGGAAAGCTAGAGAGAGAAACGGCAGAAGAGAGGGGGAGAGGGGAAAAAGAAGGGAGAGGGGTTGGAGGGGAAGTGAGGGCGGACGGATGGACGGAGAGAGGGGAGGGAAAAGGGAGAGATATACACAGAAGGAGATAGAGGGAAGAGGAGAAAGAAAAGTGAGAGAGCTGGAAAGAGAGGGGGAAAAGAAAGGGAGGGGCAGAGAGAGAGAGAGAAAGAGAGAGAGAAAGAGAGAGAGAGAAGAGAGAGAGAAAGAGAGAGAGAGAGAGAGAGAGAGAGAGAGAGAGAGAGAGAGAGAGAGAGAGAGAGAGAGAAGGAGGAGAGGGGAAAGGAGAGATAGAGCAGAAGAGGGAGAGAGAGAGAGAGAGAGAGAGAGAGAGAGAGAGAGAGAGAGAGAGAGAGAGAGAGAGAGAGAGAGAGTAGAGTTTGAGGCTGGAGGAGATAGGTGGTCACAATAACACGGATTTCAATTAAAAACCAATAACATTATCCGCTTCAACAGGTCAGGCAGGCAAGGTATATGAACAAAAATAATTCACTGGAAAACTTGTTGGTGGGTCGATGGTATTCATTATAAAAATTGTGCCATGACAATTTATCTGCCATACCGCAACTAATTGATGAAATATTTTTTGATATTTTATAACCAAATATTAATAGGTGACCTAAATATGCCCTTTAAACTGGTAGGCTGTCTGTATATTTAGAAATGTACATTTTTTTTTGGCAACATCTCTCATTGAGATAAGCTAACTCCAAAATATGGACATAATTATTCATTTAATAGGTGTCTTACCAGAGGTACAGAGTTATCGTCACCTCTCCTTCACACTCCAGGCACTGTATCAGAGTACAGATGTAATGTCCGGGATTATAGTAAATTGTCCTGTCAATGTTTATAATATTGTAGATGGAAAAAGAAAGAAGTTGACAAACTCGGAAAGCAATAAAATGGTAAAGAACATCATGTTATGTTCGCTGGGGTTAGAATTCAGTAAAAGTGTATCTTATGTTATTTCTTTTGGGATGAACGAAGTTTATTAACATTGGCAAGAAGTTTGTTGATTTGGTAAAACCTTAAGTTTTCCTAGATATTTTGTGTTAATTATTCATATCATTGCATTAGCTTCAGTTACATTAATGACCTAAAAATATATAATTCTGACTCACGAAATCGTAATAACACGATTGAAAACAAACCAGGGTAGGAGTGGGGTTAGAACTCATGGCAAGTGTGTCTTAAAACTCCAGGCCAGTGTGTAAGCCACTGGGAGAGCTGGTTACAATAACAGCCACCCTAGCGAGAGATTCATATGTAAAAACTTACATTTGTGGTCACAGTGGGGCTCATGCTAACCTCCTTACAGTGTATAAATATACCTATCTGAATGAATCTTATTGTATCCAGCTGGCCTGGAGTTTAAGGACTCACTTATCACGAGTTCTAACCCCAACTGTTCCGTGGTTTGTTTATACATATACACACATATTATACATATACACACACATATATATATATATATATATATATATATATATATATATATATATATATATATATATATATATATATATATATATGTATATATAATTTATGATAACGAATTCTGACCTCATTGAAAATCACTTCTTTTCTGTAATATATGTACCTTTATATACAGGAGTAACTGAGTGTTCTTCTCAGGTATTAATATGGATTGAAGTTTTATTCCATATTTTTTTTAAGTCATTTAATATTTTAATATTAGTAATAAATTTATTCTTTTTCAGTAAAATTTTAATTTATAAAATTTTCAGTTTTCTTCTTTTAAGGTAGGGAAAAAGACTTCCCATACTCTTGTATATTTACAGAAAAATATCTTGAGGAGTCAGCAGCATGATGAGAATCCTACTGCTCTAACTAAGCACCATGGTTCCCAAAGAATTAATTCCAATCGTAAACCATGTACTGTACTCACTCTTTATACTACCTTGTATATCCTAAGAATCTTACTTTTTTTTTTTTTGCTCTAGTTCTTTTTCTTCTTCTGCTAATTAAATCAGGTGGTAACAGCAATTAAATAATTTTAACGTTAATTAAGGAATTTAACCCTTTGTCAATTTTCCATCCGTTTACCGCTAATCCGCTTGTAAGATTATTATTCTTTCCACTCTAAACCCAGCATAGTTCTTCTTCAGATGCTCGTGCCTCCCCACAGCTTATAACTTTCACATCCTCTTTCTAATTCATCCTGGGAAACCCCCCACCCCTCCCTCCTTTATTCCTTCCCCGCTGAGACTTTATTCATGATTGCGTATCTGATTCCTCTCCAACCTCTATAAATACCCAAATGGCATCGAAACCCCTTCCGATGCTTTCTGAATTATGTTTCATTATCCCACAACGTCTTATTTTCTATATTCTGAATTCTTTGCATAATATTCACATCACGTATTGCTCTCAAACACGACACTGCCACTGTCACTATGTTGCAATGTAAAAAGGTTGGTATCACTACACATTTTACGTGCTAATGCTGGTAGCAGTACCAGTAGGAGTACCAATCCCAGCATTGGTACCTGCAGCCTCTTATTACAGAGATCATCTAGTAATCACTTGGAGAAGACCTGGGACTGTGTGGGGGATTACGTAAGCTGAATATATTGATTTTTAAGTTGTGGCTGAATTCTTTGGATCTGACACCGAGACTCAGGAACAAGGAGAGTGACTGGGAGGCAGAAGGAAGGAAAGAATGGAATATAGCAAGGAATAACTAACGAGATATGCAAGGGAAATCGAAAATGACCGACGATGAAAAGGACTGACAGAAAAAGTTGATGGAAGAACAGTCGGAAAAACAGGGAAGACAAAAAAGATAAACAGAAGGAAAGACATTGACGGAATGAACACTGAAGTACAAATATAATGTAAATATAATAGACGGAAAGGCATATGGAAGAACAAAACGAAAGACTTGAATAAGCAGACTTTAGGGAATATGTAAGACGAAACTAGGACAGAGGGAAAGATAGAAAAATGGTAAAACATATGGAAGGGCAGAAAGACGGAACTCAGAAAAAACTTAATTTATTCTTAATGTACCATTCATCACGTGTTTCAGGATTTGTATTAAAAAAAAAGTGGTCACAGGCTTCCTATTCAGAACCTTCAGAATCTCCAACCCACACTTCTACGAAAAAGAATGCGCGTACATTACTCCAGTATTCCATTTAATTCAATTTTCCCTACCCGGTCACAGACCGCGCCTCGAGGGCGTTGACCCCGAAACCCTCTCCTGGTATACACTTTTATTTTAGGACATTATCACACACACACACACACACACACACAGCCGAGGTGGCCAGAAGAGCCCACACAGGGAGAGCAAAGTTGCTAGTTATGGGTGATTTCAATCACAAAGAGATTGATTGGGAAAACCTGGAGCCCCACGGGGGTCCTGAATCATGGAGAGCCAAGATGATGGATGTGGTACTGGAAAACCTCCTGCTTCAACATGTTAGAGACACTAACAGAGAGAGAGGTGAGGATGATCCAGCAAGATTGGACCTAGTATTCACCTTGAGAAGTTCGGACATCGAGGATATCACGTATGAAAGGCCCCTTGGAGCTAGTGATAATTTCGTTCTGTTTTGATTATATAGTTGAGCTACAAGTGGAGAGGGGAGCAGGAATAGGAAGGGAGAAACGAAACTACAAAAGGGGGGACTACACAAGCATGAGGAACTTCCTACAAGACGTTCAGGAAAACCAGTAAATGAAATGATGGAATATGTGACAACCAAATGCAAAGAGGCAGAGGAGAGGTTTGTCCCCAAGGGAAACAGAAGTAATGGGAAGACCAGAACGAGTCCTTGGTTCACCCAAAGGTGTAGGGAGGCAAACACTAAGTGCACTAGAGAATGTAAAAAGTACAGAAAACAAAGGACCCAGGAAAATAAAGAGATTAGCCGAAAAGCAAGAAACGAATATGCACAGGTAAGAAGGGAGGCTCAGCGACAATACGAAAATGATATAGCATCAAAAGTCAAGTCTGACCCGAAGCTGTTGTATAGCCACATCAGGAGGAAAACAACAGTCAAGGACCAGGTAATCAGGCTGAGGAAGGGAAGTGGGGAGTTCACAAGAAACGACCAAGAGGTATGTGAGGAGCTCAACATGAGATTTAAAGAAGTCTTTTCAGAGGAGACAGAAAGGACTCCAGGAATTCAGAATAGGGAGGTATACCAACAAGTGCTGGATGAAATACACACAACCGAGGAGGAAGTGAAGAAGCTGCTATGTGAACTCGATACCTCAAAAGTGGTGAGACCTGACAACATTTATCCGTGGGTCCTTAGAGAGGGAGCAGAGATGTTGAGTGTGCCACTAACAAAAATCTTCAACACATCCATTGAAATTGGGAAACTACCCGAGGTGTGGAAGGGATAGACTCAGAAATGTCCCTGTTTGCAGATGATGTGAAGTTAATGAGAAGAATTAAATCAGTCGAGGATCAGGCAGGACTACAAAGAGACCTGGACAGGCTACAAGCCTGGTCCAGTAACTGGCTCCATGAATTTAACCCTGCCAAATGTCAAGTCATGGAGATCGGGGAAGGGCAAAGAAGACCGCAGACAGAGTATAGTCTAGGTGGCCAAAGACTGCAATCCTCACTCAAGGAAAAAGATCTTGGGGTGAGTATAATACCGAGCACATCTCCTGAGGCACACATTAATCAGATAACTGATGCAGCATACGGACGGCTGGCAAACCTAAGAATAGCGTTCCAATACCTCACTAAGGAATCGTTCAAGACTCTGTACACCATATACGTCAGGCCCATACTGGAGAATGCAGCACCAGTTTGGAACCCACACCTGATCACGCACGTCAAGAAATTAGAGAAAGTGCAAAGGTTTGCAACAAGACTAGTCCCAGAGCTAAGGGGATTGTCCAACGAAGAAAGGTTAAGGGAAATCGGCCTGACGACACTAGAGGACAGGAGGGTTAGGGGAGACATAACGACATATAAAATACTGCGAGGAATAGATAAGGTGGACAGAGACAAGATGTTCCAGAGAAGGGACACAGAAACAAGGGGTCACAATTGGAAGTTGAAGACTCCTACGAGTCAAAGAGATGTTAGGAAGTATTTCTTCAGTCATAGAGTTGTCAGGAGGTGGAATAGCCTAGAAAGTGACGTAGTGGAGGCAGGAACCGTACATAAGTTTTAAGACGAGGTTTGATAAAGCTCATGGAGCAGGGACAGAGAGGACCTAGTAGCAATCAGTGAAGAGGCGGGGCCAGGAGCTATGAATCGACCCCTGCAACCACAAATAGGTGAGTACAAATAGGTGAGTACACACACACACACACTACAGAACCATCACCAACATACAACCATGCTATCAAATTAGCAACCTACCCTTCATTATCAATTAATAAAAACTTGGTACAGAAGCAAGGGAACGAATCACTGACTTGCAAATGATTGTACATTATGCGGTGTAGAATATGAAGAGTATTGGCGGAGACTGCTATATCTTTAGAAATCAGAGTTCGCGAACACTGACGAGCTTCCAACGAGGATTATAGCGACAACGTCTCTGTATAGGCCAGGGATCATAGCGACCACTTTATAAACTGATACAAGCTCTGAGTGGTCAGAGGAAGTTTGTTGGAAAACTGGCTTAATTGCCACCATTAACATAATACCATTTAAATCTGGGAGACAGTAATTGAAAACATTTTGTCAGAAGTTTATTACCTAATGCATTTTATGATTGTCAGGGTGAACGACCTTATGATGGTTGAAAATATGATCGTTTACAAAAAGACAAACAGATCCACATTACATTCTGATTACTTAATACACCCTTCTTAGGATCATATACGATTGAGCTACCAGTCTTCTCTAAATATGTACGTATTCAATACTAATAGTTTATTGTTCATAAGTATTCGTGGTATAGTCTTGAATGTTAATTTCTAATATGAGTACTATCACATTATCTGCCTGAGAGGTTTTAAACTGAATTTTTTTCTGGTATAATAGACCTTTTATTTCAATGTTTTTCAGCTCCTTAGATATAGGAAAATATAATACTATTTTTGTACATTTGTGTATATTGTTGTTTCCATGTTCATTAACCTTCACCATTAATTAAATACAAGTTAAAAGTTATAAAACCTAGTAAATGTTTTGCCATAGTATCTACAAAATAGAGGTATGGTAGTGGTGAACAGTATGTTCAGTTCGTATTTGCTTACAGCACCTGCTGTTTACAGCTCCCTT
>WNWK01009083.1:0-45000 GCA_009830355.1 Cherax destructor | reverse complement strand
ATTTAGAGCGACTAAGATCCGATGATCTAAACATTTCCAATAAAATGTCGCAGTGTTTGCATTCTTTCTTTTCCTTTACTTCATATTCTTAACTCATTTGTCAGTCTTGAAAGATTAAGGCTGAGGAACAGAGCATTTAATAATTACTTAGCCACTTATACCACCGTCTCCAGTTTAAAAGTCGCTTCTGTATTCCATTGAAAACAAAAAATGCTGTTTCAGAGAAACGTGTCTGGAACGAATATTTCATCGTCTTATTCATGAACTTGACGGTACTGTATACCATTAATATGACATTTGTTTGGCAAATCAACACCATGGAATACTATTACAGAGCATATCTTCAATTCCATTTTGATAATTTATTTGCTTTACGTACTTCCCATAATAAGCTCTACCTCCTGTGACGTCGTCTATACTTGTGCAGCTCACCTCTGACTAATAAATATCACCCTCCACTTGCATGGTTGAGAGACTGAACACCTCAAGATTGAGACTCGGAACACTTAAAAATTACCTCTGTACTTCTTCCACTGTCCTTAGTATAAATATCACCACTGTATTCTAATGAAGAAATCTGCTGCTCAGGATAAATGTTTCAGTGATAAAGATATCCAACCTGCGCCTCATTCATCAATGTTGATTAGCTTGGTGCACTCTTTCTTCTTTATCTCTATAGTTCCTTCTATCATAATAAAGCAAAAAAATCCAAATCACTATACAAACGACAGCAAAGATAATTTCCTTTAATGTGCCTGCATGAAAGGGTTCTCTAATTTGCCTTGCTTTCACCTGCGAGACGCACCATCAGTTCCCGACCTTTCCTTCCTATTAAAAAAAAACCTCAGGTTTTGAAGGGACCTGTTTTTTTCTCTTTTGAGGTCTTTGAGAAGAGAAGCCAGTGAAATGGTTCTACTCCCCCTACCCCTCTCTCCTCCCTCTATCGGTATCGGCGGGTATCAGCGATATTTACGCTTTAGGTATTAATGTCTGTGAATAAAAACTGGCGATACCAGCGGATACGTTTTAAAAAATAAGTTCTAATGATTATTAAAATTAACACTCACTCACTCACTCACACACCAAGCAACATAGCCTATTGGCTATTTAAATTTAATCCTACTTACTCAAGAGTTCAAGAAAATGGTAAATGTGAGCAGTAAAGGTGAGTGCAGGAGATGAGTTGTTTTTTCTAGATATGATGCGACATGGCCTACTGAACAAATATAAGACAGGAATGGGAAAGAAAATTAGATTATTTTTGGGAATAAACGGAAGAGGTGTTTAGTGAGACATGGGAAAAGGTTGTGGAGCAACTCAGGAAGTGGAAAAGTTAAAAAGCAACTTCGTAAAATATAAAAGAACAAGGCAGATAGGGCAGCATCCGTGAAGGATGCAGCAGCAAGCTATGGGATAGTCAAAGAAGTTAAGTCACTTGTGAAGATGCTCACAGAAGACGAAGAGGCAGAGGTTGTGATAAAGGAAATAGCTAAGGAAATTGCCGATGATCTATATACTTCAGGAGGCTAGACGGGGATCATAAAGTAGGAGGAGACAGGAAGAAAAATCATAAGACTGAGTATCACTGGTGGCACAGGAGAAGAGATTAAGTAGATGAAAAAAATTCAGAGGATCTGGAGGTTATCCTTCGGCAAAATATAATCAAGACAAATATAGCAAGAAACGGGATTCTGAAGCAGAACAAGAAAGTGAAAAATACGCAATATTACCGTACGTAGTGAATTAGGACAGGAAGGAGATGGAGAGGAAACAGCTGAGGGACTATGTTCAATGCACAAAGAGAGAGGGAGGCATGAGGACACAACATTTAGCTCCGAGGAACTCCAAGCCTTAGCCACTGCTTCTCCCATCGACTGCTCGTATCAAGACTCACCTCTACTTTTCCAACACTAACATTATCCCCACACCATTTTTTCTCATCACTGCACCTTCTCCCTACCCCTTCTATCTACAACTCCCATCCTGACTCCTTCCCCTGGACTGAAGTACACACCAACCCCAGCTTACCTACCCCACTCAACAAACATAACGACTAAACCTCAATGAAGAAAATGAAGCTCAGTGTGGTACACAAATGTAGATAAATTATCGAACCAAACTGAGGAGTTTACTGAGAGGATAGCTTAGGTAAACCCTGTCGCTGAAGCTATTACAGAGGCAAAACTACCTGAAATTACAAATTCCATGCAGCGGAAACACGAGTGGGAGAGTGGTTCTGCTAGTTAGAAATGAGTGGTGTTTTCAGTAGAGAACCTCAAGTGGTTGTTGCAATGATTTACTACTCTTCAATAAAGCAATAGAAGGCGAAAACAGAAATACGATTTGAACCACAAAGAAACTGATTCTAAGAACTGGTGGAACGGAAACATGGAGCACTAGGATGATGGAGGTAATCAGGAAAACTTTTACCACAAATACTGTACATCTGATATAAGTGAAATAGAATATGAGAGCTCTCTGTCTGCTACCAGCTGTACAGTGCTGAGCTTAGTATTTTTTGTTGAACTAAATATTGAGAGTAGAGAAGCAGGTGGGAGTGTGAGTCATTAGACTTTAAAAAAGGGAACTGTGAAAGGATGAAGTAATTGTTAAATGCAGTGTGGTACTCCATTATCTTACCCAATGAGACTATGGAGTGCCTAGCTGGAAAGTTTCTCTAGTCAGAGGAAAAATTCATACTCTGAAGAATGGGTAATCACAAACACAGACCTTTGGTTCAACCAAAGATGAATAAAAACGATGAACATAGGAGCTTGGAAAATGTATGGAAAGCGAAGAACAGAGAAGTGAGCAGAAGAGTCAGAAAAGAATATGTATGGGTGATCGAAGAGGCTGAGCAGCAATTTAAGAATGGCACAGCAGCAAAAGCCAAGACTAAGTCAAATCTACTTCACAGCCACATGAGAAGAAATGCGATTGTAAAAGACCAGGTAATTCGACTCAAGAAGGAAGGAGGGAAGGTTACGAGTAATAACATAGAAATCTGAAAAGAGGGAGTTGGCTTCAGTGGAAACAATGGCAATACCAGAGAGCTTAAAGCAACGGGTACACCGACGGGTACTGGAAAACATACACCTAACAGAGGAATAGCTAAAATAAGAATGAGCTGGATACATCGAAGGCAATGGGATAATGTGTCACCAGGGATTCTGTTGAGTGGATTCTATGAGTGAAATAATGTATATGAGAGAGAGAGAGAGAGAGAGAGAGAGAGAGAGAGAGAGAGAGAGAGAGAGAGAGAGCGTGCTTGCGTGCTTGTAGACAGTGTCGTGTATTCTCAGTGTAGGGATAAATCTTATCTTCGTACAAAACCGAAAATCTTAAAAGTCTACATTCACTTGTAATATAATGTTTAGATATCTTATAATTATTTAAATATAAGAGAAGGATTATCTTTAGAGCTAATTTTTTCACAAATAATGTCTTATATTACTGTGAAGATTTTGTCTGTGGTTCAGATGTTTGCTAACCTACGAAATTCAAAATACAATAATGAGCGATATTCAACAACACGTTAAATGGAAGCCAGAAGGAGGAATAATGCGAAATGGCAGTGTCCAATAGTAATTCAAATATGTAATCATAGCCTAAATACGAAGCAATTGCAAGAGACAGTACTCCAAATATGCAACTATAGCCCAAACATGTGAACATTACCTAAATATATAGCAGTAGTCCAAATATGCAACAGTGGTCTATATATACAACCTATAAGTTTAAAGATACGAAGCATGTAATATTTAATTATTTTATTATAACGTACAACCTGTACTCCCTAGAACGCAGGTGGGAGAGATACATTATTATATACACGTGGAAAATCCTATAGGAATTATTACCAAACTTGCACACGAAAATCACTCCCAATGAAAGCAATAGACTCGGCAACATCCCCCCAATGAAACGCAGGGGTGACACAAGCACAATAAGAGACAACACAATAAGTGTCAGGGGCCCAAGACTGTTCAACTGCATCCCAGCATACATAAGGGATATTACCAGTAGACCCCTGGTTGTCTTCAAGCAGGCACTGGACAAGCACCTAAAGTCAGTACCTGACTAGCCGGACTGTGGATCGTACGTCGGTTTGCGTGCGACCAACAGTAACAGCCTGGTTGATCAGGCCCTGATCCACCATGAGGCCTGGTCACAGACCGAGCCGCGGGGGCGTTGACCCCCGGAACCCTCTCCAGGTGTACTCCAGGTCTGGGTAACTGCCTATGAATGAAACTGTAGCAACAATGTGGAACGGTTATCCATATATGGAACAGTAAAACAAATTTGTAAGTGTATAAAAACATACATCAGCAGTAATAACATGAAACTGTAACCTAAATATAAAACAGACAAAATATGAAACGTTGGGCAAAGTATTAAAAAGTAACCAAAATACAGATCAGTGGCTACAATAAAAACAGAGAACGAGAAATTGCTGTGTTCAAATGAAACAATTAAATCTTTTAGCTGATGCGTTTAGTATTGATTGTTTTCGAATTGAAGACATTTATGCTCTGATGGTTGTTTTGGCAGGGGATGACGAGTGCCAGGGGATGACGAGTGGCAGGGGATGACGAGTGGCAGGGGATGACGAGTGGCAGGGGATGACGAGTGGCAGGGGATGACGAGTGCCAGGGGATGACGAGTGCCAGGGGATGACGAGTGCCAGGGGATGACGAGTGCCAGGGATGAGTGCCAGGGGATGACGAGTGCCAGGGGATGACGAGTGCCAGGGGATGACGAGTGGCAGGGGATGACGAGTGGCAGGGGATGACGAGTGGCAGGGGATGACGAGTGCCAGTTAATGACGAGTGCCAGTTAATGACGAGTGTCAGTTAATGACGAGTGCCAGTTAATGACGAGTGCCAGTTAATGACGAGTGCCAGTTAATGACGAGTGCCAGTTAATGACGAGTGCCAGGGGATGACGAGTGCCAGGGGATGACGAGTGCCAGGGGATGACGAGTGCCAGGGGATGACGAGTGCCAGGGGATGACGAGTGCCAGTTAATGACGAGTGCCAGTTAATGACGAGTGCCAGTTAATGACGAGTGCCAGTTAATGACGAGTGCCAGTTAATGACGAGTGCCAGTTAATGACGAGTGCCAGTTAATGACGAGTGCCAGTTAATGACGAGTGCCAGTTAATGACGAGTGCCAGGGGATGACGAGTGCCAGGGGATGACGAGTGCCAGGGATGACGAGTGCCAGGGATGACGAGTGCCAGTTAATGACGAGTGCCAGTTAATGACGAGTGCCAGTTAATGACGAGTGCCAGTTAATGACGAGTGCCAGTTAATGACGAGTGCCAGTTAATGACGAGTGCCAGTTAATGACGAGTGCCAGTTAATGACGAGTGCCAGTTAATGACGAGTGCCAGTTAATGACGAGTGCCAGTTAATGACGAGTGCCAGTTAATGACGAGTGCCAGTTAATGACGAGTGCCAGGGGATGACGAGTGCCAGGGGATGACGAGTGCCAGGGGATGACGAGTGCCAGGGGATGACGAGTGCCAGGGGACGACGAGTGCCAGGGGACGACGAGTGCCAGGGGACGACGAGTGCCAGGGGACGACGAGTGCCAGGGGATGACGAGTGCCAGGGGATGACGAGTGCCAGGGGATGACGAGTGCCAGGGGATGACGAGTGCCAGGGGATGACGAGTGCCAGGGGATGACGAGTGCCAGGGGATGACGAGTGCCAGGGGATGACGAGTGCCAGGGGAAGACGAGTGCCAGGGGATGACGAGTGCCAGGGGATGACGAGTGCCAGGGGATGACGAGTGCCAGGGGATGACGAGTGCCAGGGAAGGAGTGATTTTAATAGTTCCTGGTGGGGTCAAGGTGTTTGGGGGGGGTCTCTAATTTAGTCCAGTCAATCTAGCTCCAAAATGGATTCAAGTTAGAAGACATTGCAACAGAAATGAACATTGCAGGATATAAGTACATTCTCTTGACTAGATACCATTCTAAAAGTAGAGAACGATGGAAGTGGCGGAAAGACGTCAAAATTGCAGGAATCCAGAACGACTACAGGGATAATTATATTTTTTTCTAATTTTCTTTCATATAATTACATAAGAATCTACAGTGGAATATTTGCTATCAAACCAAAAAAAGGCATCACTGGCTATTATTAATTATATATATATATATATATATATATATATATATATATATATATATATATATATATATTGCAAATGCAAAAAAAACCATGGGGGATTGGAATGATAGCTCTATGTCTTTCGTGTTGCAATCAACACATCATCAGGAGCTTCCAAAACTGCAGAAAAGAGGATGTCCCAGCAAGTAGGTTCCCAAAGGACGTCTTCACTGGAGTGAGAGAGAGAGAAGAGAGAGAGAGAGAGAGAGAGAGAGAGAGAGAGAGAGAGAGAGAGAGAGAGAGAGAGAGAGAGAGAGAGAGAGAGAGAGAGAGAGAGAGAGAGAGAGAGAAAGGGTACAGGTAGTGCCCCCAAGCACACCAGTGCACACAGCCAGAAGGATGAATATTATAGCATTAGAAAAATCCCACAAGCATTGATTTCGTAATAGCCTAAACGAAATTAACGTGACAATAATAAAAAAAATCGGTTATATTCCACAATGATATCAGTAACTTTACATACATAAATATATTGTCAGTGATATAGAAGTCACTGGCAATTATGGGGTAGCCTCTCACGGGACAGTATCCATGTAAAGTGACGAGAAAACTAACATTTAAAGGGGAGACTTTTAAAAGTTTTGTAAAGGAAACGGGACTCATTAAAATAAACTCATTTAAAGAGGGAGCCATCTGTAATAACAAGGAAGATAGCCACAGTTATTTAACCCACATAATTCTGAGGCAAACTATGGTTCAACCTTCAGAAACTGCTCGAGAAATAGGCCCTAATTCCTCGATGTGACACTACATTTAAGACAGTCTAATGCATTCATATAAGAGCCCAATTTTAGACTGTGTACTATTGCCTCAACTACAAACGCATCTAATTTGAACATCCTGTCACTGATATTGTATAATAAATGCCTATCATGCTTAATAACTGCCGATTCTACAATATTCCTTTCATGCCAGGAGGAACAAGGGAAGATGACTTGCTTCCCGCCAATTTGCCTGGTTATTACTAGATCTAATATGATTGAAAATCGTGTTCGACTCCTGTGCTATACGTATCGAATAACGGTGCTGGGAAATTCTCACCTCTAATGGTTTTCCCGTCTGTCCCAAATAGGAGAGATTGCAACCATTTCAACCAACTCTGTAGACACCACCAGCACATTGTTGGGGTGAATTCTTTATCAGAATGCTTCTAATAGTCCGTGAATTTTTAAATACTACTTGTATATTAAATCTTCTAAGAGCATTCGGCAGGATAGATAATCTCTCGTTGTATGGAAGGACCAACACATTCTTGGTCTGAGGTGTTTTCCTAGGTTCTGTTCTATAATAAGTCTACTTAGCTGTCAGCAAGACAGATTCCACAAATACCTAAAAATACCGCAGTTTCATGCCAATATAAAATATTTTCCGAATTTCTTCATCTAGGAACTCCGGACTGCACACTCTATACACTCTCAGAAACATATTAAGAAATACACTCCTTTTGACTCTAGCCTCTTGGTTGGAATAGTAGTGAATGTATGAGCACACATTGGTGGCCTTCCTATATAGTGCAAACTTAAACTTTCTATCAACCCGGTGTATCAACACATCTTAGAATGGAAGTTTACAGTCCACCTCTTTCTCCACGGTGAATTTAATAGACGGAACTAAAGTGTTAAGTCTTGGTAAAAATTAATCAAGGGCCATATCATTTGGTCAAAGACACAAGATGTCATCCATATAACTGAACCATTTAGCTGTACATGGCAGAATATCTTTCAACAGTCTTGCCTCGAAAAATTCCATATACAGATTGCTCAATAAGGGGGACAACGGATTACCCATCGTCATTATCTGTTTTTTAACATAGTATTTCCCCTCAAACTCAAACTTGCAATCAACTACACAATAGCTTAATCAATTCAGTAATGGTATTTTTATCAAAAGGCAAAGAGAACTCATCTAATTCTCCTGAACAACGCACTGACATCAAAACTAAGTGTAAAATCATTAGACATGTTGATATTTTGTAATTTGTCGATGACATCAACATTGTTTTTTAAGTGGGCTTGAGAAATGTTGCCAAGCAAAGGAGTTAATATTTTCACCAACCGGAAAACCTGGCTTGTGGGTTTTAATCAAACCGTGCATGTAAGGGAGTCGCAGATCTCGCCGATAACTGTTTAATTCCTCATTACCTTTCAGTGAGGTTCTAAGTTGTTTATTAAACTTACTATTAACCTGGTCCAATGGGTTCTTTTTAAGGCGTACGTAGGTATCCCTGTCTTCTAATAATGTGTTCATTTTTTTCCGCTATAATCTACCTTGCCCATAATAACTATCACATTTGCTTTGTCAGCTTTTATAAGATGAAGTCTAGGATCTTTCTTTATTTCATGGAACGACTTAATAAATATTTGAGGACAACTCGGTTACACAGGTCTGAGCAAAGCTCCATATACCATGCCTTTGCAGATGTTGAACGTTTCAGGGGATAGGTCCCTTTGTTTTTCCAAACTGAAAAAAGATTTGGCAAGGTCAACATAGTGTCCCCACTAGTTATCGCATATCCCAATGCTGTCTGCTGGTCACCAGGAAGTTCAACACTCGAGGTTGATAGCGAACTCCGGGTTATCATGTTGAGACCAGCCACTTTGTGCTATGAGATTGTTTAGTTTCCTAGCATGTCAACATTCCGTTTTCCATTTCATTATTCTCAATCCCTTATATATGTAATCTAGTAAATGATCTTGCCACTCGGGTGGTACCATGTTGAAAAACTTTTGTTTGGCTTTTCTAACCTCAATAAATAACATTTTCCCTTCGTGTCTAAGCAAATCAATATTCTTAGTAATTACTAACCTGAGGAGTTGACAGATTAACCAACCTGTTTTGTTGGAGCGATTTCGGTAATACCTGTTCACTGAGGCACTTTCGTAAAAATACTAATTTTAAGAAGTACAGATTTGTAAGAGGAAACATCAAAGGAAGAGGAAGGGGAAAGTCTAGAGAATTGGGGTAAGATTTGAAAAGTGGTATTCATATTATGTAAATATCACAAACCAAGCGATACAGGATGCAAAACAACCACGGGGGGAGTAGAATGATAGCTATTGGCCCTTAGTGTTAGGAAAATATTTGATATTGGTATGAAACTGCGGTATCCTAAGGTGTTTGTGGAATCTGCCTTGCTGGCAGCTTAGAAAACCTTTTATAGAACAGAACCTAGAATAACACCTCAGACAAAGAATGTGCTGGTCCTCCCATACAACGAGAATTTATCTATCTTGCTTAATGCTCTTAGATTTAATATACAAGTAGTATTTAAAAAATCACGGACTGTTAGAAGCATTCTGATAAAGAATTCACCCCAACTACCCACAAAAACTATCACACAATCATTATGTGATGGTGGTGGTAGTTGGTGGTGGTGGCGGAAGCTGTGGTAATGGATGGTGGGGAAGGGGGGATAGTGGCAGCGGTGGTGGTGGTGGCGGCGACGGTGGTGGTGGTGGTGGTGGTGGTGGTGGCAGCGGTGGTGGTGACGCCGGCGGTGGTGGTGGAATAATAACAGGTGAAAAAAACCATCTCAGAAATAAGAGAAATAATGGAGCAACAAAGAGGGGAAAAAAATGGCAAATACTAATGAATGAAGGAGGTGGGAATTCCTGACTGGTCTAACCAAGAGACGAGATCGCCTGGAGGTAGGGGTTTGGGGAGACGAAGAGGAAAGGTCACCTTGGATTCACCAGAGGACACCTTTTAAGGTGACATCTCTTCCGGTTTAAGGTACCAGCCCCTATAACGAGAAGAAAGATCTACAAGAGACCATTCAGTATTATTTAACACAACTGGGTTATGGTGGTGACGAGGACTGGCTGGTTGTTGTGGTGGTGGCTGGTGGATGAGGAGAGGTTAGTGGTTGAAATTGGTGACAACTGGGTGGTGGTGGAAGGTAATGGGTGGCAGTGGTGGGCGATGGGTGGCAGTGCAGGATAGTAGTGATGGGTGGTGGTGGAAGGTAATGGGTGGCAGTGGTGGGCGATGGGTGGCAGTGCAGGATAGTAGTGATGGGTGCTGGTCGATTGTGGTGGGTGCTGGGTAGTAGTGATGGGTGCTGGGTGGTAGTGATTGGTGCGGGTTGGTTGTGGTGGGTGCTGGGTGGTAGTGATGGGTACTGGGTGGTAGTGATGGGTACTGGGTGGTAGTGATTGGTGCTGGGTGGTAGTGATGGGTACTGGGTGGTAGTGATGGGTGCTGGGTGGTAGTGATGGGTGCTGGGTGGTAGTGATGGGTGCTGGGTGGTAGTGATGGGTGCTGGGTGGTAGTGATGGGTACTGGGTGGTAGTGATGGGTACTGGGTGGTAGTGATGGGTGCTGGGTGGTAGTGATGGGTACTGGGTGGTAGTGATGGGTGCTGGGTGGTAGTGATGGGTACTGGGTGGTAGTGATGGGTACTGGGTGGTAGTGATGGGTACTGGGTGGTAGTGATGGGTGCTGGATGGTAATGATGGGTGCTGGATAATAGTGATGGGTACTGGACTGGATGCTATTGATGGGTGCTGGGTGGTTGTGATTGGTGATGGGTCTTAATGATGGGTGGTAGTGATAGTTGTTGGGTGTGGGTGGTAGTGATGGGTGCTGGGTGATAGTGATGGGTGCTGGGTGATAGTGCTGGGTGCTGGGTGATAGTGATGAGTGCTGGGTGATAGTGATGGGTGCTGGGTGGTAGTGATGGGTGCTGGATGGTAGTGATGGGTGTTGGGTAGTAGTGATGGGTGCTGGATGGTAGTGATGGGTGCTGGGTGGTAGTGATGGGTGCTGGATGGTATGATGGGAGGTAGTGATGGGTGTTGGATGGTAGTGCTGGGTGCCTGGCGGTAGTGATGGGTGCTGGGTAATGGTGATGGGCGCTGGGTGGTAGTGATGGGTACTGAGTGGTAGTGATGGGTGCTGGATGGTAGTGATGGGTGCTGGATGGTAGTGATGGGTGCTGGATGGTAGTGATGGGTGCTAGATGGTAGTGATGGGTGGTAGTGATGGGTGTTGGATGGTAGTGCTGGGTGCCTGGCGGTAGTGATGGGTGCTGGGTAATGGTGATGGGCGCTGGGTGGTAGTGATGGGTACTGAGTGGTAGTGATGGATGCTGGATGGTAGTGATGGGTGGTAGTGATGGGTGCTGGATGGTAGTGCTGGGTGCCTGGCGGTAGTGATGGGTGCTGGGTAATGGTGATGGGCGCTGGGTAATGGTGATGGGCGCTGGGTGGTAGTGGTGGACGCTAGGTGACAGTATTGGTACTGGGAGGCAGCGGTGGGAGGTGAGTGGTGGGTGGCTTTGGAGGGTGGTGGGTGGTTGTTGAAGGTGCTGGGTGGAAGCGGTCGGTGCTGGGTGATAATTGTTACTGCTGGTGGAGGCTGGGTGGTGGTGTTGGAGGTGGGATGGAGTTGTACTGTTGGAGGGGGGGATGTAGATTCGCCGGAATACCCCCGGCCCGGGTCTTTTCCAGATGGTGACCCGGCCTTGGCTCCCTGTCGTGGGAGTGTCTGAGACCTATGTCTCCCATGGGAGGAGGTACAAGTACCCCCTCATCGTCTGGGACCAATTGTCCCCAGGCCTAGCCACGTTCCCCACCCACACGGGCTCGTAGGGAGAAGCTAGGTCTCTCTGGTCTGCCATCTTCCCCGCCCCAGGGAGGCTGACGGGAAGGGCAGTCTTGCGAGCTGCAGATGGTAGCATGCCCAGCCCTTGAAGGGCTGGGCATGGTGGAGCTCCCCTATTAGAGAGATTGAGTGTTGGTGGTGGTGGTAGTTGCGGCAGCAGTGGTGGCGGCGGCGGCATCGGCGGCAGCGGCGGCGGCAGCGGCGGCGGCATCGGCGGCATCGGTGGTGGTGGTGGTGGTGGTGGTGGCGGTGGTGGTGGCGGTGTTGGTGACGGCGGGTGAGTGTCTTGTGTAAGACAAAGATGAGAAAAGCGATTATACCTATTGTTCGTGGACACTGAAACTGGGAAAGAGAAGAGCAAGGATGAAGAGGGAAGATAAGATGATAGAAAGTAGAGAAAGAGAGAGGAGACGGAAGAACGAGAATAAAAATAATAACTCGGGTTATTAAGGCCTGTTATCCTGAGTGTAAATGAAATGGAGCGAAATTAACATAGGTGAAGTCTTTGAATCGTATCTTCCTTCAAGTATCAACAGAGTTATGTACACTATATACATTATGTACAGCAACAGGTAATACAAGTGCATGCCACGGTAAGCTGAGGCAACAATAGAAGCCAAAAGACGAGAGAGACCACTGTGCTTCAACCAGCAGAATGAATATGACAAGGGTGAACACGTGAGTGCTACCACATCACCTTGACAATTACCAAACCCACATTATGATTGCCTGAACCTAGGTACTCATATTAGGCTGCCTCCTCAACCAGCGAACCAGGTGCTAAGGGTTTGACGATAGGGGGCCCCATCGTCAAACCCTTAGCACCTGGTTCGCTGGTTGAGGAGGCAGCCTAATATGAGTGTGTACATGCGCTGAATAAATGTAACGTAATCTTTGCATGTCAGTGTGTATATAGGAAGAATAAGCAATATTTAGGTATCCATGAAGAGGGACGTTTAAGTGATAGTAAGAATCGTGTTTTTTTTGTCCTCTAATTTTTTTGCTCGTAACTAGACAACGCTTCATTCAAACAGCTTCAAATTATCAATGGTCGTGTATGGTAAGTGGGACCAAATTCTTGGAACAATTTACATGTGCAAGTGATCTTTGACCTGAGTTAATCAAACCATTCCCTGCATCCTGGAATGGCTCGGATAACTTTCACATCCCTAAGAGGTATAGATCCAAATGTTAAAAAATACCTCTAAATTCGACTAAGGAAAAGAGTGAAATTCAACAATAATGTTGCAGATTTTACCACTTTATATAAAAATTAGTGCAAAAAAATTATTCTCCTTAAAGAAATTTCAGTTTACTTCTGAAGAACTTGAATACTTAATATATTGATTTGAAAAAAAAGTGGATTCAGTGCAATCTCTGCCATAACTGGAGAATACTTCTTATGGTCGACTTAAAATTTTCACTACAGGTGTAGTTTCTTGAATGCAAGGTTCATGCCGTTATTAGAAGGAATAAGGTTCATTTTGCCAATTTTATTAGAAGGAATAAGTACCAATTTGCTAATTTTATTGAATAAATAGTGACATCCATTTAAACCCAATAACAAAAGAATATTTCTTCTGATTGGATTCGAAATATTAATGGTGATTCATTCTGTAAGAAGAATGATACTCCTTAAGTTCACTCTGAGTACTTACAAAATTTGAAATTTGAATGAAATTGTTAAAATTTTGGAATAGATGGAATCAAATAAATTTCTAAGGACTACCACAAACATTTACCGTCTGTGGTATTCTCCTGAAACCTTTTATAATTGACTAGAAAT
The DNA here is from genome assembly GCA_009830355.1 of Cherax destructor. Taxonomy (NCBI): domain Eukaryota; kingdom Metazoa; phylum Arthropoda; class Malacostraca; order Decapoda; family Parastacidae; genus Cherax; species Cherax destructor. The sequence goes on along the minus strand of WNWK01009083.1, from coordinate 31,431 downwards.
TACTCTTTCTACAATTTTGTCAAGCTCTTAATAAAGCGAAATATAGTGTACAATAAGGTTTTGCTTTGTTTCAAGAGTCTACCAATTAATCAATTGAAGAAAGGTAACGTTAGCCGAAGATTTACTGGAGTTCTTATACAGAGCTTCATGACTAGAGACCAGTCTTCCCATCTGGTGTTTCACACACACGTACTGCTGGAGGCACATCTTGGAATTGTTTTTATTTTAGACTCTGTAAATTTCAGTTTGAATATTTTATTAAATAATTTGTTTTCCATGTAATGAGAGAATATCTGCGGATTGGCTTCAAACCCAAAGCGCTAGTCTACTAATCTTAAGTGGATTTTTTTTTTTTTTTTTTTTTTTTTTTTTTTAACAATTTTATTAAACTAATTTTTTGCAAAATATTTTTTTTATTATAGCATTGTAGGGAATTAAAAATATATATAAACGTGGAAAGATAGCTAAAAAAAATACCCACTTGAAAGGCATTTTTAAATTTAACAAGGATACAATTTCCTATTTTTTAGAACATTCTGGGCTATATTTTTATCTTTTCTTTTTCTACAAATTTATTTTACAACTCAAGAACACCGTATTCAGTCTGTTTCAAATTTCATGACAGAGTATTCCATGGCCACAGTGGCCTGTGGCCTGGTGGCAAAAGTTCTCGCTTCACACAGAAAAGTCCGGGTTCAATTCCTGGCGAGGGTAGAAACATTGGGCGTGTTTCCTTACACCGGTTGTCTGTGTTTCCCCATGAATAATAATGGGTACCTGGGTGTTAGTCGACTGGTGTGGGTCGCATCCTGGGACAAAAACTGACCTAATTTGCTCGAAATGCTCTGCATACCAAGAGGCTTTCTATATATTTTTTTAAATTTTATTTAAAACACAGTTATATGTAGATGTCACATACATTGAAGCATTTCTAACATATGAATGCTTATAAATTAAAAAAATATGAAAGTGAAAATAAAAAAAACAATAAAGGCAACTCAACCACATTATGAGTGGTACTAAATTCATAATTTTGGCCAAAATTAAAGTGCCATGACTATATGCTCCCAATAACATAAACAGACCCCCTAGACAACATATGAATACACAAAAACCCTGAAAGATACATATCTAGCCTGCCAACATATGAACAGGCGGTAATAGTTAGTTAGTTCAGACTCTCAGGTAAGGACCCACTAGGGGCGAGGGGGAAGTGGGGACAGACGAAGAATAGCCGGTGAGAGGAAGAACTGAAGTAGAAGAGAAAGAGTCAAGACTAAACCCAACAGTCTAACTACTAATAGATAATACAAATGCATAAGAAACATACTCCACATAATAAGTCGCCCTTTCTTAACATAACATAGAATAATGAAATCCCATAATTAAACCAACAGTTTATATATACATAACATTCCCTACCCCCAAAGCTTTAATCCTAAATCTGTAATCTTATTCTTACATATCTTTTATCTTTATGTATACAAGTTCAGATACAACTATTCAAAACTAGAAATATAATATCCCTATATAGCACAGGGGTTTACCCCACAAACGGTTGGGTTTAGTCCTGACTCTTTCTCTTCTACTTCAGCTCTTCCTCTCACCGGCTATTCTTCGTCTATTCCCACTTTCCCCTCGTCCCTAGTGGGTCCTTACCTGTGAGTGTCTGACTGACTGACCTATATATCACAGCACTACCGTGAAACTTGTTCATATAAAATCAATGAGACAAACATTAGTACATCTACACACCATAAACATTACCCCCCCCCCTTCTTTACAACGATGGGTAAAAACCCATTTGTTTCCTCTTGTTCCCTCTTCTTATTGATAGGAATATAACACACAATAATGTTGTAACTCAACACCCCTTGAGATATTAATTACACTAACTTAGCACACACGCTAAGGCATAAACCTGGTAGTGGCAATACCCGAATATGAGTACAACCTTCTCACCATGACTGATACAGCACCCTGAAACACCCCCGTACTTATTTATAAATTGTAAACAACTTAACACATAATTATCTTTCATATTTCATCACTGAGTGCTAAGACTCTCTGCCGCAACATTTTTCTCCCGTTTACCTGGACTGCTAGATTCCGTATTACTAACAAAAGCAATAGAACCTAGCCACATGCTGCTTAAAAAAACCATACCACGGGTGGGGTTCGAACCCGTGGTATGGTTTGTTTGCAATCGTTTCATTACGATTTCGTGAGTCACACTGCTTCTTCCCATCTACTATATAGCAGTCATCCTTGACCGTTACGACCCGCCTATACGTTTTCTATATCACAAATACTCAAGAATACTTTATGGGATTACTCACTCATATAACATTTTCCCTAAAACTGCCCATAAAGGCAAGACCAAAGACATCATAATTCTTTAATAGCATGACCTAATATGCGTTCAACAAAGCCATTATCAATTTTAAACACTAAAAAGAGGTTACAATAACAGTTTATAAACCTTGCCTGACACAACCTCAATCGAGGTACTGCAACACTTAGGCCTGATACCTGCACCGAGGAAAGCTCCCAATACCTGTCCCCTGACATAGACCCCCCCCTTCCCATCTTAGAACATTCACAAGTACTCTTTTGCCTTCAGAACCTTCCCGACCTGAGTAAAATTTTACCATTTACCCGGTCTTTTCCCCTGCACCCTACTTCCATAAACACGTTCACCCCGACTCACGCAGCTACGTAAACTCATCCTACCTAAAAAAAAAAAACATTCACTCTTACACATCTGGATCCCCCGAGGATGCCCAGCCCCCGTAGTCTAACATCACCTATATGATGATAAAATTCCTACTGTCAACCTACGGTAGGACGCAGGGAACATTGTTTCCCACGCCCTCCCATACACCTCACTATTCCTATTAATTGTTCTGTAGAATAGCGCCGCCACGGCCCTGATCCTCACTTCGTCTATTAAATCCAACGACACTTGTAAATAATCTGCAACCAAGTACATTACCCCACTTCTTACCTCATCATTAACTCCCCCTATGTCGAAGCTTAAACGCTCTTAACGTTGACAGACCCCCGCCCCCCACCGCCCGTATGACTCTCCCAAACACAATCCTCACATGACCCAATCCATCACAAAAATATACTGCGTGATATGCAGTATCAATGTTCCCACACCATGCACATTCCGCCTTCCCGACCATACCCATATTATACAGCATAGCCCTGATGCTAGGACTCCGTGTAAAAACCTGTATACATAGGATAAACCGCTTCCCAAAAAACCTGACCTTTTCCCAGACCCATCCCTCGCCCCACCCTGGCTAGTACACCCACCTTCACCTTACTCGGCTCACGAGCCACTAACAGCACACGCAACATATCTTCACACTTTCTCAATTCTTTACCTGTCTACCATTTACGAACTTCCTGCATGACCTTCCCCACCCTCACTCCCCTGAGACCCGCCACCCATAAATATCGTTGCCTCGCATATATTCCTATCAACCAATCTTACAATGAAATGAGTCCAATTCCCCCCCGCATCATAACTACCTCCCTATTGAGCAAGTGTCCTTCTATATAGTAGTATGTCATTGATGTCAGCTAGGCCTATATACCATGTACATGTACTTGTAGAAATAAATATATTATTATTATTTGTATACTAGTGTTAACCAAAGACTCGGACCGGCTTCCAAATTTCAACACTTTTGAATCCTACTTAGAATTATTATGGGGGAACGCTAAACCTGTAGCGATTATGCAGCGCCGGATAGGGGGGGGGGGGGTGAAAGGCATTCAGGCTCAATTCAGGGAGCTGGAACACAGATTCAATTGCCTAGGTCAAGATCCACTCGCCAGCATCAAGGAAATTTAAGACACATTTGCAACATCATCTTAACTTTCATCTTGTATGTATTGTATACCTTTATTGCACAGCATCAAGGAAGCTCCCTTGAGCGGATCCCACTTAGAAGAAAGACGACAGTGTTAATGGGGTGTGTAAGAGCCATTTTGCCGCTTTAATCTTCTAATGATCTATTATTATTTTACATTATTGAATTATTGGTTCAGAAAGACACGTGAACAAACACTAGGACAAAATTTTTGAAAACGTTTTCTAATTGACATGTCCTAGAGTTTTCTCACTTGTCTTTCTAAACCAATTTGTCGATATCTATTTCCAAGGTTTATACTATTATTGAATTATATTCCCTTGATGCTTAGAATCCGAATGCTTTCCATTCCACAGGAGCTATGTGAACCCTACGGGTATAACGCTTTCACCTAATTAAAATAAAAGTAAATGGCATCTACCTTCCATAGCTGATGCATCGTTCGATAGTAACTAAACTTTCATAGGTACTGAGAGTGTAGGTGCAAACACTGTTGAATTTTGTGCAATAACTAGAAAATAAATCTTTTGTTCAGCTTTACACACACAACGTTGATGTGTTTCCTTCTTTGAAAGCAAACTCTTGATTTCTGGTTATGTAAGTTATGTGCCAATTTAATTAATTTAATTTCTGTAAACTAACTAGAGAATGTCTCTTCTGATCAGAAGCAAATGTTTGACTATTAGATTATCTTAAGTTATATTTACGTAATGTACTTTTATTTGCCTGTAACAGCTGTGTACCCTCATGACCAATGTTACAATAAATCATACTTTACTTGGTTTCTTACTGTACTTATTTGCATGCTTAGAAGCCGATGACTTAGAGAAAAGTTTTGATTGATTTTGGCCTGTTTGGATTCTAATTTACTTCTTTTTAAGAATCTGGGGAAATTGAAATATTCCTTTCTGTGTTGCATCCGATTATCTTCAATCCCTCATTGCCGGTAACTTGATAATGCAACTTCTAAGCTCCTTCAAGCTTAATGTGCTCGTGTAGTTAGGGATTATTGTCGGAGATAACAAGAAAATGCCTCTTCAGTTAAACATCAAAGCTGGTTTTTCTTAATGTAAGGTTCAAAAAAATATTTTGACTATTTTTGATTCGCACTTCAGATTTTCAAGGCTATTATTTATCTTCATTACAAACTTATGCCGCACAATGCACTATTCCAGTCGCATGCGGTACAGAGTGCCAGGGTTATGTAATACGGGGATATGTTTCATGGATAATGCAGTGACCAAAATATAAAGCAGATCTTATGAAAATATACATGTAATGCTGTAGCTGATGTCATGATAGAGAGGTATAAGTGAGAGGAGAATATGTAGAAAGGGCGAGACAAAGAAAGTGGAGAATAGAGAGGGATATAGGAAAATAAAGAATGGAGATTATTTGTTTTTCAAATGATATAGAATGAGCAGGAAGTTGCTAGGAAGTGTGGAAATGAGATGAGATGATGGGACGTGTAGAAACGACAGGATATAAAATGGAGGAAGAACCATTGCAGAGACGTGAGATGGAGATGGGAGAAATGTTGATGAAAAGACTTTAGGATGAAAGATAAGCAATGTGAATGATATGGTAAAACGATTTTTGAAGATCGATGAAAAGCCAGGAAGAAGAGTACAGGGAAGAGAAGACTGCATATTGGTGATGGGGGGGGGATGGCGCTATAGTAGACGATTAAATAACACAAAGGGCGAATTAGGTGAATCAAACGGTTAGGAAAGAGAAGAAGGCCTTAAAAACAAAGAACAAAAAAAAAGGGTGGAGATTTATAGAGGCAAAATAATGCTTTGGAAGAATGAAGACGAAAGTTAAATGAAAAAGAACAGAGGTTCAATTAGCGCATTGCCAAAAATATTGAAGGAAACACAGCTTTTGGGGAGGGAGGGAGGGGGATGAGGGGCCTCGCCGCCACTACTGCTGACTACAGTCCATTCTCTGTATTTAACTCTGAAAACTACAGCGTAGGCGAAACGTTTCAGCACTAAAGATACTCATCTGTTGCAAATGTGTCTTACTCATCAACTTGTCGGTATTATATACTAATTTCAACATACGCTCTAATAAGTTCTAACACATCGAAACGTCTTAATTAAACCTAGTTCTTAAGCGTGTTTTTTATTAAAGAAAGGGATTACTAATGCAGAGATATATTACTTAATCATGAAATGAGGATAAAACTGAAAAACAAAAATTAATAATCTTGAATATACGCGGAAGTTTAGGAACGTTTTATGTATTCAGATGAGTACCTCAGTTGTGATGCTCTTGCGCTAAGAAGAATAATACAGATACAGTTGGATGGATGAATATCTCAGTACGTATAACTCAGTGTACTTTATTTCCTGTGTTAGGGATGAAAGTATCATTGACTAGTGGTGTATAAGTTACATGTAGTTAATAAGCAATTAGGCAGCAAGAGGCTTTAAATCAACAGACCAACCAACAACAGATTACGGCTGCCCTTTTAACATAAAATTTAAATAATGGAAACATAGGTATACTTCCCAGACATATTCCATATCATAGGATTAGGTAAATATAGAGAATAAGAAAGGTACTATACCGTGGCTGTAACAATGCACAAATAACCCGCACATTGGAGATTGAAACTTATGACGACGTTTCGGTCTGTCTTCCAGCATTAACTAACTAAAGGTTCACATTGGGCAGAAACGTTGTCATCACAGTCTCTTACGTGTGTGTTAATTTGTGTTCAAGTTGAATATAAGACAATAAAATCTGTCAGCATGAGCTGGGAGACTTTAGTACGGTGATGAAGATGTCACAGTATTTCATTATGGACCCAATACCTATATGAGGTTAGTTTCATTGCTATTCGAGTTGGGGGTTACTATTACATTGGACTTACCAAATACAAGAATGGTTTATCCTATACACAAGAGAAAGAGAGCGAGAGAGAGAGAGAGAGAGAGAGAGAGAGAGACACACCCACCATAGTCCCTGGAAAGCACTCACACCTGGAGCATAATCATGAGGTTCACGAGCAGCAGAACATACAGAAAAATCAGCAATGAAATTCAAATGGGGCAGGAAATAGGAAACCATCCTCCCAGGCACATAAGCAATGCTCCTGCTGTCACCAGAGGGGGCACACCTCTGACAACTGCCTGCGAGATACCAACTGCAATTACTGCCACAAAAGGGAACATCAAGAAGACCTCACCAGGAGGGATGAGGGTAGCCTTACTGTTATGTACAAGACCATGCTTGTCAAGGTACAACACTTCTCTACTTCGTGGACAGTGAGAAAAGAGCTATACAACAAGACGGGCAGCAAATAGCAACTACACTCTGGTTGTACTGTTTAATAACATTACTTTATCTGAAATTATTAGTTCTTAGGATAACTCGAGTCTGGAACATGTTCTTACAGCATAATGATATCGATGAAATAATGTCGGATGACCAAATAAAATCTCTGTCCTACAGATGGCTCCAATGTCATCCAATTCCCCAACTGTCTCATAACAATAAAAGGCTTCCAAATGACCTGATGTAGATAACAGCTCAGAGCTTATAAATGAATGTAGGAACCCTTAACATATCCCTGTAAAACTCTTGTGTAAAAGAAAGCAAAGAGACAGAACAAGAGAGAGAGGGGAAGGTTAGTGGAACAGAATGGAGGAAGGGAGGAGACGGGAGACGAAGGGTTAAGTGCCTCTTATATAATCTGAGGGTTGGGAAGTGTGCTCTGTGAAATACTTGTGAAATTTGAGAGAGGAGTGTGGAGTGTGGGGAAATGGCGGACCTCGGCAATAAGAAGGGAGGAAAGGAGAGGAAAATGGGACTAATAAAGGGATAAAAGAGATCGAAGGAAAACGAAAACTGAAATTTGGAGTAAAAATAAAAAGATAGGAATGAAAGCTAGGAAACGAAAAAGAATAAGAGGAGAACGAGGGAGGAGTAATGGGGATATTTTCCTAGTGCTCTCATTAGCACTGAGTTTTCATGAAACTTTTCTTAATAGTTTTTCCTAAACGTCTTTTATATAGGACCTGAAGTTCTGATTTAATGAAGACCATTATATTTTTTTTCCTGAAGTTTACTTTCATTATGGTTTTTGCTGAAGTTCTCCTTTATAATTGTTTTCCATAATTCACTAATTTGTAATCATTTACATGCTCAAGAAAAGCAAAAGAAAACTTATTCTGATAAAAGTATCCCTTTCACGCGAGAGGCTTAATGCCGGTGAAGACTTATGATCCAAAAAAAACTGAAGCAACCATTCACTTGCATGTAACAAGCCATAATTCTACCATAATTTAGGCGGTTTATCATCACACTGGGTTTAGCGATGCCCCATGATTGAAATAATAATAATGATGCAATTATATTCTCTGAAAGTTGCTGCTGAGACACGCGAGGAACTGTAACAGAAGAAAGGCTTCTTGATAATGTATTGTTGGAAATGTTAAACAAGCGTCTTGGCGAAGACAAAGTACTTTGGCTGAGATTTAAACACAAAAAAATTATAGAGAAATTATAAGAAATAGAAATCCTCGAGAAAAAGTCTTGAACGAGAGATACATAGGGAGACTGATTTGGAGGAAGAGACAGATAGGAAGAGAGAAAGAGGATAAGGAGAGACTAAGAGCATGAAGGAGAAACAGCAAAGAGAGCGAGTAGTGAAGGAAGATTAGTATAATAATTATATAAAATAATGTTTTTAAGTGCTAAAGTTTATGTTTAGTTACTGGCAAAAATATCACAAGGCATTAGACAACATTATATTAATGGCATTCCATTAGATTAAAAAAATATTAATCTTTAGTTACTTGACACGGGCTAAGAAAACTAGATAAAGTTTTGAAATAACTGCCGGAATACCTGTCATAATAATTACTGGATGGGGTACCTACTAGGATCATTTTTTTAAAAAATGCTGGTAAATCTGCTGGAATAACTGTTGGAATATATGCTCGAATAAATGCTGGAAACCGTATTGGAATTCCTGCAAGAGTAAATTTCTGGAAATGCGAAAAAATACGTGAGAAGATCTGTTAAACGAAAAGGTTTCACAAACGCAATAAATTAAAACTAATTGAGTCTACCACCGAATATTATTATAAATGCATGTTCGTGACCATAAACTAAGGCCACGACATGCACGTAATGAATCTATGTTAGTGGCATCACACGAAGACGAAACAATGAATGTTCGTAGCCTTACACGAAGATGATAAAGGAGTTTTCTTCGGAAAATCACAGGATGATTTTGAAGAATGTTTATTTATGGTATTATGCAATTTTGACGGTTAACAACGATTAGTTCTCGATAACACACCAGGTTTGATAAAGAACGGTCACTGAATATGAAATTCAACATATATATTGATGTTGAGCAAGGATTATGACTTGTGGTAAACAACGTTTTTCGTGGAATCATGCAAGGAAAATTTAAAAAAAATACATATTCGTTTTACACTGTTGTCCAACGTATTTAATAACGGATGTAAGCTGATAATGAACATTTTTTCAATGTTATACGAAAACTTGATAATGAACGTCTGTTAAAAACCACGTAAATCTGATAATGAACATTTTTCTCATGCTATTATGAAAGGTTGACGGTGATCGTCAATTCATGTTATTATGCAAGGTTGATAATAAAAGGTTGTTCAACGGATTATGCAAAGTTGACAATCAATTTCTGTTCTCGTAAATTATTCATGACCTTAAGAGTGGTTCATGTGTACGTTTATCTAAGAAATGGATGACGGTGAGGGGTATTGTGATCAAAGAAACAAAGTATTCCCATCTTTCATGGATCGATTTAGATCACCTCTCATTCCACAGGAACGTAATGATCCTTACGAGTTTAGCGCTTCCCAAGTAGTTGTAGTAGTATTGCGTCTTACTATTTACTTTGGGCTTCCCTTAGTGATACTTCCAGGATATCAGCCCAAGACAGACGTAACAATTCTGTCAAGAGAATTTTAGAAGGGTTAAGATTTAAAGATTCGATAAAAGCCTTATTTTTAATTAAAATAATCCACTTTGTTTAAATAATAGAGAATTTATTGTTCAGTATATATCCATGGATTTTCATAATAATGAGCTTTGTATCACATGAACCTTTAGCCAATAGGAATACAGTGGACCCTCGGTTTTCGTTCACCTCCAAACTCGAACTATTATGTAAGTGTATTTTCGTAAGTGCTTTCGTAAGTGTATTTTTGAGGGCATGAAATGACTAATCTAATTTACATTTGTCTTTATGGGAAAAAATTCGTTCGGTAACGGCACTCAAACAGCATTCTGGAAAGAATTTTCAACGAAAACCGAGGGTCCACTGTACAACTGTACAATTCTCATCACTCTCAGTAAATGGTAGGAGAATGTATAACTTACTCCTGCAGGTAATTATCAGTTATACAAATGCAGGTACATATTATATCCTATTATTTCACGAATAGTAGTCTTCTATTACTACACAGAGAGACGTAAACGGTAAAGTTAATCCCAGTAATCTCTCAAGAACAGTTAAGTGAATATACAGTCTCCCAAGCTATTGAAGAATTCTCAACTAGAGGAGAGTATAATGCCAACTAGATGTGGTCTAGTCGGAGGGTGAAACCGAACTGCTTCAAGCAAATAAACCATGGCTGGAGTCAACTGGAGTCACGTAACACACACGGGAAAGGGAGGGGGTAGGGGAAGAGTAGCGGTGTTAAGCAGTACACCCAAAAGGCAGGATGAACCGTTAAACCTTTACCTATCATAATTTATACAAACACTGCTAAAACATTTTACATATATATACAATACAATTGACAAGAGCAATTGGGGGACAAAGCTGATGATGATGATGATGATAACAGATAATAATACAAGGTCGGACATCTCCATTTTAGCTATTAATGGAGATGAGCTCGATGTAATATTAAATAAGATAACAGTGATTAAAATACTTAAATCATAGGAGCATTTATAGCGTAACAGGTGGAAATAATAATAATGACGATGATAACACCACTCAAGGTTGACTTATTTGTTTTTAAAAATATTACTTAATAATAATACTTGAAATAAATTAGCACAAACAAATAAATTAACAATGTAAAATTTCTTCATTTATTTAAAGTAATATGTATCTATAGTAACATATGGCTGTAATCATTAATGCACCAACAGAGGTGGATATTCCGAAATTGATTACGGTACTTCGCAAGCCATGATTCCAGTATACCTGAAGATCAGATATATATATATATATATATATATATATATATATATATATATATATATATATATATATATATATATATACAATTGTGTGTGTGAGAGAGAGAGAGAGAGAGAGAGAGAGAGAGAGAGAGAGAGAGAGAGAGAGAGAGAGAGAGAGAGAGAGAGAGGAGAGAGAGAGGAGAGGAGAGAGGAGAGAGAGAGAGAGAGGGGAGAGAGAGAGAGAGGAGAGAGAGAGAGAGAGAGGAGAGAGAGAGAGAGAGAGAGGAGAGAGAGAGAGAGAGAGAGAGAGAGAGAGGAGAGAGAGAGGAGAGAGGGAGAGAGAGAGAGGAGAGAGGGAGGAGAGGAGAGAGAGGGAGAGAGAGGAGAGAGGAGAGAGGGAGAGAGGGAGGAGAGGGAGAGAGGGAGAGAGGAGAGAGAGAGAGAGGGAAAGAGTCTACTAAGTTGTCTGGAGGTGATTGCATGCGTCTTTTTCCACAAAAGGATACACAGAGCTAGAATAAATCAATATGGAGTTAAAATAATAAATATGGAGTTAACATAATAAATATGGAGTTAACATAATAAATATGGAGTTAACATAATAAATATGGAGTTAACATAATAAATATGGGGTTAACATAATAAATATGGAGTTAACATAATAAATATGGAGTTAACATAATAAATATGGAGCATAATAAATATTGAGTTACCATAATTAACATGAAGCTACCGTAATCAGCATGGAACTATCGTAATCAGCATGGAGCTACCGTAATCAGCATGGAACTACCGTAATCAGCATGGAACTATCGTAATCAGCATGGAGCTACCGTAATCAGCATGGAACTACCGTAATCAGCATGGAACTATCGTAATCAGCATGGAGCTACCGTAATCAGCATGGAACTACCGTAATCAGCATGGAGCTACCGTAATCAGCATGGAACTACCGTAATCAGCATGGAGCTACCGTAATCAGCATGGAGCTACTGTAATCAGCATGGAACTACCGTAATCAGCATGGAGCTACCGTAAGCAACATGGAGCTACCGTAATCAGCATGGAGCTAACTTAATAAATATGGAGCCAACATAATTAATAAGTTGAAAAACAATGTCACTGTCGCAAGTTACAGGTTACAGTTTTACAGTAATTTTATCTCGACAATTCCTAGATATTCCCACGGTGCTAAAGACAAAATAAAGAGTGAAACCAACGGGGATTACGACACGGTAACTCCCAGAAAAAAAAAACTGGCAAACCTCTCCCAAGGGAGCGGTTGAAAAAAAGGCATCCAGGGGTCACAGCAAGGTACAGCAACAAAGAGGAGTTGACGATGGAGACACGACACCTAAGATTGATCTTCCAAGGGCTTATTTAGTTGACATTTGAGAAAATGGTCGTTTGGCCAAAGAATCATTGTTCAGGACAGTTAAACGTACCGGTGACTGCAGATTTGTTAAATAAATTTGATATAAAAAATACGTTTGGACTGTGTACATACATATACATACATGCACATACATTCATACGAGAGCGATATCAACTTTGGTGTGTCTACATTATTATTAAATTCAAAAGAGCTAAACCCTCACACTCATGCACTTTAGACGACTTCGAAAAAATCACATTACCATGGAACAATTTATAATATTGCGCTAAGCCTGTATTACAATTTTCATAACCGCTATTGAAATTGATGTTTAAATATATCTAAAATTACGTAATTTTAATTTAATTATTTTGCTTAATATTTAAAAAAAATATAGCCATTTATACCAGTGCGATGTGAGACAACTGACGGGAATGTCTGGTTTCATCGTGACACGTTGAAATGGTAAACAGTGCCAGGCGATGCCAGCACAAGTGACACTAAAGGGCGAGTTATCTGGTAATTGTGTCGAGTAGAAGGGCTTAGTACAGATTAGGGTAACTGTTCGTTAAGTGAATGTTGTAGATGATGTTGTTAAGAGTGAATGATATTACCCAGGAATGATGCAATTTGTTGGAAACATTGAATGGGGTTATCCAAGAAGTTTAAAGAATCTTTGTAAGAATAGAATAAGCATACGATTCTCAAGAAAGTAGAATAGAATGTATAGGAACTAACAACTCCATTGGTAATCATAATGAAATGTGTCAAGTACAATATATAGATGAAGTATGAAAGCCAGTAAGTTACAAGAAGTTGTGACCACTAATGTTTTTGTCCTAAAACTTTAACAGGAAATAATGTGTTCAGTGCTTCTTTTCCTTTAGAGTTTCATGTATTTTTTTAATGTTCAAAAATATCTCAGTGTTTGTTACCTAAGGTAGACTAGATTAATGTGTTTTGAGTATTTATGTAAGGGAAACTACCTTAATAAAGCTTCAAGTTTCCTTCCCTTCCCATGAACTCTCTCAGTTTCGTGTCATTAGCATTTTTTTCAGAAAACGGAGAGAGTGAAATCGCAATAAAGTATACAAGGCAGAAAACAGAAGACACTACGGCCTATTTTAAGGTTATCTACTGAGAATGATTTCTTACAATAAATTTACCTCAATATGTTTATTGTAACGAAGTTTCCTGGTTTGTTGTCCTCTGCATCCTCTCTAATAAATCATCTTTTAAGTGATTTGAAGTTGGATCATATATATATATATATATATATATATATATATATATATATATATATATATATATATATATATAGATATATATATATATATATATATATATATATATATATATATATAGATACTATTATATATATATATATATATATATATATATATATTATATAATAATATATATATATATATATATATATATATATATATATATATATATATATATATATATATATATAATACATATATATATATATATATATATATATATATATATATATATATATATATATATATATATATATATATAATAACAACACTGCGCTAGCCAAGGACTCGAACCCATGTTGTACTGGCCCACCTCATGGTGAGCGAGAACACATGACGCTTTAACCCACAGGACCACCAAATCCTGCAAGAATGACGCAACCAGCAGGGCTAGCTGTTTTACCGTCATCCAAGGACATACGGTGGTGTGGGAGCTTCTAAGGTAATTTCATTCTCCTCCCCGTTTGGTGTACTAGTCTCACGAGCAGCATATATATATTATTGTAACCACGAACGAGTGGTATTGATCAATAACAACACTGTGCTAGCTATCCCTGTTGGCTGCGTCATTTTTGTAGGATTTGGTGGTCCTGTGGGTTAAAGCGTCATGTGGTTCTCGCTCACCATGGGGCGGGCGGGCTTTCAGGCGGGTGGGCTTTGAGGCGGGCGGGTGGTCTTTGAGGCGGGCGGGCGGGCGGGCGGACAGGCAGGCAGGCAAGCAGGCAGGCAGGCAGGCAGGCAGGCAGGCAGGCAGGCAGGCAGGCAGGCAGGCAGGCAGGCAGGCAGGCAGGCAGGCAGGCAGGCGGGCGGGCTTTGAGGCGGGCGGGCTTTGAGGCGGGCGGGCGGGCAGGCAGGCAGGCAGGCGGGCGGGGCGGGCTTTGAGGCAGGCGGGCGGGCTTTGAGGCAGGCGGGGGGGCTTTGAGGCAGGCGGGCGGCGGGCAGGCAGGCAGGCAGGCAGGCGGGCGGGCTTCGGGCAGACAGACAGACAGACAGACAGACAGACAGACAGACAGACAGACAGACAGACAGACAGACATACATAGGGTGGGAATCATAAATATTTATATTTTCAAATACAAGACAGTTGCATGTATCGGAGCACATTATTAAGTCATGAGGATGATGAACATCATTAAAGGAAACTCATGCAATTAGGATAATCAAGACAGGACTGAGTCGTCCCAGTTCATTATTAATTATCAAAGCATTGTAGAATGAGCTGGAGGGCTGTGTGAAACTTTTACCCTGTTGCCTCAAAGGCAGAAATACAAAGCAAATCAATGCATCTATAATGGATTACTAATTTATATTCTAAATTCAACTGCACAAAGCAAAACTTAATCTTCAACAAGGCTGAGAAGGTATGTTTGGATTTTTGCAAACAATCAGCTGAATATTTGTCCTTCCGTACATGATACAGAAGATATCCATGACAATTATCATTGAAATATTAACGAATATGAGCCTTACCATGGCAAGGTACTGTAATATCAGCCACCGGGATAAAAAAAAAAAAAGGCTATTGGAGAACGAGAATCTTTTATACGGGAGCGAATTAACACTACTGGTGTAACCTGTTATGGGAGGTTCTTTAATACTGAAGGGCTCTTGATCTAATTAATTTGACTAGTCCTCTCCTTTGTTACATTAAACCTGATTGCCTTTCATTCCTCAGGTGTTGTATAACCTCTATGAGTGTACCCGTTTCCCTTAACAGGCACCGCCAACATTTACAATTTTTACCTGATGTTTCGCTTGAATCCGAAATCCGATATATTCCAACATTTTCCCAAACAGGATCCAGTACCTGCTCCTGGGGCAGCTATCATGGCCACTTTCTTAGAAATTTGGAACAAAAATAGTCTGATGCAGGTAAATGCAAATATTTTTAAATGATGAGATATTATCATGGTAGCGCATTGTAGGCGTTTTATCTCTTTACTCTTCCCCGCTCCCTCCCTCTGCTTCCCAGCCGAGAATTTACTCTGGTTGCGGTCCTTAATGTATATAGGGCTACGATTGTTTTCCTGTGAAAAGTATAGTGAGGGTATCAGTAAGTCCCATCATAGTCCTATGACTTTTATAAAGGATTTAGCAGAGGCGCCCGCTGTGGGAAAGGAAAACCCCGTCATAGATTATCAAGCAACAGAAATAATAAAGTCACTTTTGGATCATTAGCAGATAAATCCAGGACTCAGGAAATATCACAAGTTGCACATATTCTCCTAATTTAACACAACACAGATTCTTTGCATCATTTGAATCTATTGTAGTAGATTTTTCAGAAGAGATGATTATTAGAATTATACACTATATATTTACTGACTTTATAAAACTATGGCATGAAAGATAAAGAATGGAAATACTTGAGTAAAATATACACAATAATTAATATCAGCAAATAGGCACAAATATGAAAAAGATTCCTGAAAAACGCTTAAATCAAAGAAACAAAACGTATAGTCAGAGTGTACATAAACAAAAGTTTAAGACAAACTGGGTAAAAAAAAAACTATGGCAACCACTCTACTCTATATTTAGTGACTTGTACCCCTCAACACATAATTAGGTGAGCCAAGGTGTACCTGTCATGAATACGAGGATATTCAGATGTGTGTAAAAGTTCAACAAAGTTCCACGACACAATTTTTCAGTTTCCCAAAGTCACTGTAGAACTTGCTCTTTCAGCACTTTTATACATTTTTCTCGAAAAATGGCTGCTTACTAGCGGAAATCCTATGGCAACCAGCGACCAAAACCTTACACGAAATACGGCAGGATTAAGGCGGATAATACGCCACTAGCAGCATCTCATCTCGTTCGGTCTCAAGAGCCGATTAACTCTGTTACACATTTATTGCCTTGCAGCAGCAACCAGCAGCAATCGAATCACCTTTTCGAAGTTTTGTCACATGATTGAATTTGCTATTAACTAGGAACAAGCACATGCAAGTTACATGAATTTACTTGTCTACCTCTGAGACAGGAAGAATTTGCTGAGGTTATGAACCTAAAGTTTTGAGCGTTAGTTTTATTGTCCTGTAGAAAGTATGCCCCACCATATTCCAATGACTTGTAGAAGATCTGGTTAAATACGTTCACTGTTCAGACTGTACTGCAAAAGTACCTTCCGTCATCTCTTCCTAGGTTCCATAGTCCTGCAGAAGCGCTGGCTGGAGAAGACATCAATACCTCTGAGGGTCATGAGGAACTAAGCCCAGTCTAGGGCTCATTAAATATAAACACATACATACTGTAAAATATTAAAAAAAAAAAATTATGATTTGATAAATGCAACACACGACAACCACGGTTTTGGTCCACTGAACTTCTGTTTCTTTCATAACAGAGCAAGAGCCTGATCCCCACCAAAAAAATAGTTGTGGTAGATTATCAGAAGCATGAAATTAAGATTGGGATTTTTAATATATTTATTCTGACTGACACTATAAAAATTTGGCTCTAAGTACATAAAACAATGCAAATCCACAAGTAAAAAAATTCTAAAAACAACACCAATAAATATATACAAATATATATAACAAACCTGACATTCATATCATTAATTTAAATAAATTAATTGTAAAACCAGAGTGTATGAAAATGCGAGTTTCAAATAGACAGTGGAAAAAAGCCATTGCAATCACACTACTCTATATTCAGTTATTTGTTCACTTCATGCTGTACTCGTCATGAAAACGAGAATATACATGTGTGACTAGCAGTGCTCTGAGTTCTCACGACGTCCACGCTACTTCCACCCGTTACTGTGCAACGTGCCATAAAAGCATCTTTCATGAATAATTCTTGAGAAATGAGAGGAAACTTACCAAAATCCTCAGATAACCCAAACCAACTACTGACAAAAAGCAGAGATGTACTAAGGCGGCTCACACGCCACTAGCTTTATCCTACCATATTCGGTCTCAGAAGCCGATTGATTCTGTTGCACATTTAGTTCACAACAACCAGCTTTGTGAACTCTGATCGTATTAATATTAACTAAACGAATTTCGGTCACTGAGCAATATTATGTCTCAATGCCCCTGATAGAAATAGTACAGAGTATAACAAATTTCGTATGCAGGTAAATATCAGCAACGACGAATTTGAGTGCATCAAGAAAGGGTTTTACTAGTCATCACATGGAAACTAGCATCACATTTTCATCAATATATGACAAATTAAGGTATACAATGCCCAATGCTATTTTTTATATTTTTCCTCAAACGTACACCAACGTAGACGCATCACATTAAGTTTGAAGATGCTCAGAAGTTGCATTATCCTGTTACCAGCTTTGAATGACTGAAGCAAGAAGTAATCTCCTGAAAAGTAAGTTTACTAATTCCAATTGCAACACCACCCTTCTTGGAAGATGCTGAAGTGTTGAAATTTTAAGGCCAATTTCAGAAGTGCCCTGTATAAAATCAAGAAGGCACATAAGAACGTAAGAAATGAGGAATGCTGCAGCAGGCCTACTGGCCCATACGAGGCAGGTCCAATTCTCCTACCGGCTTAAGCCAATGCCCTAACCTAATCAGGTCAGGTCACATTCACTTAGGGAAGGAGTACGGCATCTTACCTAGTAGCATAAGCTAGTCAGGTCCAACCCACACCCACCCACACATGCATTTATCTAACATTTTAAAACTACACAACGTCTTAGCTTCTATGACGGTACTCAGGAGTTTGTTCCACTCATCCACAACTCTATTAACAAACCAGTGCTTTCCTATATTCTTCCTGAATCTGAATTTTTCCAACTTAAAGCCATTGCTGCGAGTCCTGCCTAGGCTAGATATTATAAGAACGCTATTTACATCCCCTTTATTTATTCCTGTTTTCCATTTATACACCTGAATCATATCCTCCCTAATTCCACGCCTTTCTAGAGAGTGCAGATTCAAGGCTCTCAGTCTATCCTCATAGGGAAGATTTCTGATACAAGTGATCAACTTTATCGTCCTTTGTATGTTTTCCAGTGCAATTATATCCATATTCTCCTCTTCGCTCTTGGGCCGAGAGGTTGTGCTGCGCAGTAACTCCTGGTGACGCTTTTGCGCACACTCAGATTTTCTCCAATATGGCGTCCAGTGGTCGATGGAGGAGCAACACTGTGTGTGTGGAGATTCTCAAGGGAGCAGTATATCCAAATAATGCATCTGTGTTGTTGCCTGCCATCATCAGGGACACACATTGCATATGCAATGATGAACTCTATGGAATTGCACCTAATGGATCTATGAGAATCTTCGTTAAGTTTGCCACTGTTGAGGCATATGAACGAACAGTGGATAAGTACCAGGAGGCGTGTATCACCATCAACCCTGGTTTGAAGGTACGGTTACAAGATGCTTCGAATTACTACACGTGGGTAAGGGTACGTAATGTACTATTCGAAGCAGACAATGTGAACATCAGATAAGTTTTCAGTAGTTTGGGGTGGTGCATACAACAACGGTGGGATGTTGGACTGAGGGAATCTATCCAGGTTTACCTGAAGGTTCCTTCACTCTGAAAATGAGCTTGAGGCGGCCAATCCTGTCTTACGTTTTAATGAAAGAATTCCGGATGCAGGTCATTGTCACCTATGCTGGTCAAAGACAGACATGCAGGTTGTGTGGGGCATATGATCACATGGCGGCAGGTTGCAGCAGAGCCATGGCACCAAAAACGACTGTTATAAAGGTACCCGAGAAGCCTGTAAATCTGGAGGTGCCAACACCTGTACCTGTAGAAGTGGCAGCCAAGGATAGATGGTGTGATGTGGTAGATGGTGTAGGGGAGCGATGTGTCACGCTTCCTGAGGTGTTGAGTGTTCAGGCGGTTGATGATTTTGTGAAGAAAAATGGATCTGTGGAGGTGGGTGACCTGCATGTGGACTTGCTGGAACCACTACAGAAGGTGTTGCAAGAGATTCTGAACATTCCTGAGGTGGTGGTCCCCTCTGTGGTTGATGGGGATCTGTGAGCAGAGGAGGCTATACCTCGGCAGGATACTGGAAGGTTGGGTGCTGAGGAAGGCAGGTTGCAGGTGCAGGAGGTGGAGGCTGTGGTGCATAGGGTTGGTGAGCAAGATGAGATGGAGGTTGGGGAGGAATTGAGGAAGAGGTCAGGAGGGACATCGGATGACGATGTCCTTACACCAGCACAGCGTACAAGCAAGAAGGCGTGGGTGGAGGTGGCAAGGAGGGGGAAGGGGGTGCACAGGTGAGGGAGGGGGATCAGGGAGGGAGGAGAGTATGGGAAAAAGTAGGGTCATTAAAGAGTGTTGTGCCTAGGAGACACAGAGGAAAGCCCCTTTGAATTTTTTTAACTATTAATGTGAATGGCCTCAATGCAGAGGTCAAACGTAGTTGGGTGGAGCTTAGTTGGGTGGAGCTTGTTTTGAGACAATTTGAATAGGATGTGTGTTTTATGCAAGAACATAATTTTAAGTGTGGGTGCAAATTGAGACCGAGAGGTTATCAAGTTTTTGCATGTAGCTCAGGGAAATTAAAGGGTGGGGTGGCTGTGGTGGTTAAAGGGTCCAGCCCCTTCCGGGTTTTAGTGTGGGAGGATTGTGGGGGGTGGGTGGTGAGGGTGGACGGGGTATGGGAATCTACATGCCTGCAGAGAGTAGTCGACGTGTAAGCAGGATTTTGTAAGGAGGTTTTGATATACCACTTGCGAGGTTTACCAATGATTACTATCCTGGGTGGGGATTGGAATTATGTAATACGGAATAAGGATGCTGAACCTAGAGGAGCGGGGTGTGTGCTTGGAGTGTTGCGGGATGCATTGAGAGAGGCGGGGTTGTTTGATGTGGTAAGGGGAGATGGGTGGAGGGTAGAACACACATTCGTAAGGAGAGGCTATGTGGCCAGGTTAGACCGCGTTTACATAACAAAGGAGATTGCTGTGGTGCAGGTGTCGGCGTTAGATATTGGGTTTTCGGACCATTGTTGTGTATTGGTGGATGTGGAATGGGAGGAATGAATAGATGATATGAAAGTTTTTGGAAGATGAATGTGCATTTATTGCAGGTTGATGCATGTGAGTCAGGGGTGGGGGCAGTACTTCTGCAATCTGGGGACGATGGGTTGCAGCCTGTGGCTTACTTTTCTGCCAAATATAAACCCCAAAAGAGGGCCTACTCTACAATTGAAAAAGAAGCCCTCGCTCTGATATTGGCATTAGAGCATTTCAAAGTTTATGTGGGCCAATCTTCTCAAGTGGTCACCATCTACAGCGACCACAACCCTCTGGTGTATCTCCAATAGATGAAGAATCACAATACAAGACTTATGCGGATGGAGTATACAGCTGCAACCCTATAAACTATGTATTTGGCGCATCTCTGGCAAAGAAAATACGCTGGCTGATGTGTTATCTAGAATATTGGTAAGGATGTGTTTGGGACTTTGGGTAAAGCCAGCTCTTTTTCCCCCTTTTGTATATATTATTGAATTTGTGGTTTTTTTTAGTGAGGGGATATTCTGCTTCCGTCCACAGGTATCTTCAATCTACGTTAGCCCTACTGTCTGCTGTCTCACTCTGAAGTTTAAAGCCGGACTTTATGTCTCGAGATAAGTTAAGCTTTATCTAATGAGTGGGATGGTTGAGGAGAAAGGCGGTCCCCATTATTGTAACGTGCCATGACGGCACTCAACCCACTGGAGGTGGAAGCCTAATCCTGAGCCCTCTTCGGGTGGGGGTGTGGACTGCAAAGAGTACGTAACTTTTATTCGGCTCATGTCACACCTTCATAAAAGGCTACCTCCCCAACCAGCGAACCAGGCACTAAGGATCTGACGATCGGGGCCCCATCATCAGATCAGTACCTAGGTTCAGCCAATCATAATGTGGATCTGGCAATTGTAAAGGTGACGTGGTTACCATGCACGATTTTACCATTGTCATTTTCATTCTGTGCTGGTTGATGCATAGTTGTCTCTTGTCTCTTGGCTGCTGTTTTGCCTTGACTACCGTGGCGTGCACCAATACCTATTCTGTTGCATATAGTGTAAATACTTTGTATAAATCTATATATATTGGTGAAGGAAAATACAATTCAAAGTTTTTTCTTTGTTTACTTTGTTCCAAGCTCCCTTTCACGACAAGGTTAACAGGCCTTGAGAATCTGAGATTGTAATACTCATGTCATCCAATCGGCTTCAAATTTTTCAACATCTGAGTATGGTAATGTGAACCAGATTCTTGGAACTATTGGCATGTTCACGTGCCCTGTGACCAAAGTTGCTGAACTCATTTTCAGCATCCTGCAATGGCTCGAAAAACTAACCAAACCCTCAGTGGGGTAACTACAAACGTTCATAAAAGAACCCTTCTAACTTGACGATGACAGAGTGAAATTTGAACAAATTAAGATTTGACCATTATAATAAAAAAAGTGTTAACATTTTAGTCACATTAAACTATGTTAAACCAATTTCTGATTACTGCTTCAGAATGAATTCAATATTTAATGGTTGACGCATCTTAGAGCCAGTATGGTATCCATTAACTTTCTTTTGCATGCTGGCAAATTTCTTCATGTAATAAAATAAAAACGAAATCGTTCTAATCCATGTCATAAATTGTGCATGACCCGTCTAACTGGCCTCAGATTTCATCCCTGGTGTGGTTTCATAAAAGCAAGGTCATGCTATTATCGGTTGCATAAGTTCCAATTTGCCAGTTTTATTGAATGGTAACATTCATTTATATTCAATAACTAAAGAATGCGAGGATTTACCATCAGAAACTTGACTGGTGGGAGGGTGTGTGAGGGAGATCCAACAGGTGATGAAGGCAGGTAGAGCGATTGAAAGAGAAAAGCCAGAGAGGTTAGCGTGGGAGGGTATGTGAAGAACAATCGGACAGGTGGGTTAGGTATGATGGGTGCAAGAGGGAGAAAAACCAGGTACGTGGGTGAGGCAGGGAGGGAGAAAGTGAGGAGAGAACAGCCAGGTACGTGGATCAAGTAAGGTGTATTGGGGAAGAACAGCCAGGTAGGTGGGTCAGGGAGTGCGTGAAGGAAGAATAGCCAGGTAGGTAGGTCAGGGAGTGAGTGAAGGAAGAACTGCCAGGAAGGTGGGTCAGGGAGTGCGTGAAGGCAGAACAGCCAGGAAGGTGGGTCAGGGAGTGCGTGAAGGAAGAACAGCCAGGAAGGTGGGTCAGGGAGTGCGTGAAGGAAGAACAGCCAGGTAGGTGGGTCAGGGAGTGCGTGAAGGAAGAACAGCCAGGTAGGTGGGTCAGGGAGTGCGTGAAGGAAGAACAGCCAGGTAGGTGGGTCAGGGAGTGCGTGAAGGAAGAACAGCCAGGTAGGTAGGTCAGGGAGTGCGTGAAGGAAGAACAGCCAGGTAGGTGGGTCAGGGAGTGCGTGAAGGAAGAACAGCCAGGTAGGCAGGTCAGGGAGTGCGTGAAGGAAGAACAGCCAGGAAGGTGGGTCAGGGAGTGCGTGAAGGAAGAACAGCCAGGAAGGTGGGTCAGGGAGTGCGTGAAGGAAGAACAGCCAGGAAGGTGGGTCAGGGAGTGCGTGAAGGAAGAACAGCCAGGAAGGTGGGTCAGGGAGTGCGTGAAGGAAGAACAGCCAGGAAGGTGGGTCAGGGAGTGCGTGAAAGAAGAACAGCCAGGAAGGTGGGTCAGGGAGTGCGTGAAGGAAGAACAGCCAGGAAGGTGGGTCAAAAAACGTGCATGAGGGAAGAACAAATAGCACCAGTCTGAGCGAAGGGCCGCCCACCAGGATGTATCTTATTATAAAATTCCCAACATTCTCAGATATTCCACGCGACAGGAATACTGTGTCGGCAGCAGAGTTTCAGAAATACTGCCAAATATTAAAAAAAAAAAAAGCATAAATGAGAGGTAAATTACTACTGTTATCTTTACTTTAAAAGTTATTTATCTGGTTTTCACAAACATTTTATTTCTATATTTTTATAATTATAATATTTCAGTGATATTACAAAAAAAAGTTACATTTATTTTTCATATAATCACAATATATTTATAAATAAATAAATAAATAAATAAATAAATATATATATATATATATATATATGTATATATATATATATATATATGTATATATATATATATATATATATATATATTTTTTTTATTATTAACACATCGGCCGATTCCCACCAAGGCAGGGTGGCCCGAAAAAAAAACTTTCATCATCATTCACTCCATCACTGTCTTGCCAGAGGGGTGCTTTACACTACAGTTATAAAACTGCAACATTAACACCCCTCCTTCAGAGTGCAGACACTGTACTTCCCATCTCCAGGACTCAAGTCCGGCCTGCCGGTTTCCCTGAATCCCTTCATAAATGTTACTTTGCTCACACTCCAACAGCACGTCAAGTATTAAAAACCATTTGTCTCAATTCACTCCTATCAAATACGCTCACACATGCTTGCTGGAAGTCCAAGCCCCTCGCACACAAAACTTCCTTTACCCCCTCTTTCCAACCTTTCCTAGGCCGACCCCTACCCCGCCTTCCCTCCACTACAGATTTATGCACTCTCGAAGTTATTCTGTCTCGTTCCATTCTCTCTACATGTCCGAACCACCTCAACAACCCCTCCTCAGCTCTCTGGATAATAGTTTTGGTAATCCCGCACCTCCTCCTAATTTCCAAACTCCGAATTATCTGCATTATATTCACACCACACATTGACCTCAGACATGACATCTCCACTGCCTCCAGCCTTCTCCTCGTTGCAACATTCATCACCCATGCTTCACACCCATATAAGAGTGTTGGTATAACTATACTCTCATACATTCCCTTCTTTACTTCCATGGACAAAGTTCTTTGTCTCCACAGACTCCGAAGTGCTCCACTCACCCTTTTTCCCTCATCAATTCTATGTTTCACCTCATCCTTCATAGACCCATCTGCTGACATATCCACTCCCAAATATCTGAATACATTCACCTCCTCCATACTCTCTCCCTCCAATCTGATATCCAATCTTTCGTCACCTAATCTTTTTGTTATCCTCATCACCTTACTCTTTCCTATATTCACTTTCAATTTTCTTCTTTTACACACCCTACCAAATTAATCCACCAACCTCTGCAACTTCTCTTCAGAATCTCCCAAAAGCACAGTGTCATCAGCGAAAAGCAACTGTGACAACTACCACTTTGTATTTGATTCTTTATCTTTTAACCCCACACCTCTTGCCAAGACCCTCGCATTCACTTCTCTTACAACCCCATCTATAAATATATTGAACAACCACGGTGACATCACACATCCTTGTCTAAGGCTCACTTTTACTGGGAAATAGTCCCCTTCCCTCCTACACACACTAACTTGAGCCTCACTATCCTCATAAAAACTCTTCACTGCTTTCAGTAACCTACCTCCTATTCCATACACCTGCAACATCTGCCACATTGCCCCCCCTATCCACCCTATCATACGCCTTTTACAAATCCATAAATGCCACAAAAACCTCTTTACTCTTATCCAAATACTGTTCACTTATATGTTTCACTGTAAACACTTGGTCTACACACCCCCTACCTTTCCTAAAGCCCCCTTGTTCATCTGCTATCCTGCTTTCTGTCTTACTCTTAATTCTTTCACTAATACCTCTACCATACACGTTACCAGGTACACTCAACAGACTTATTCCCCTATAATTTTTGCACTCTCTTTTGTCCCCTTTGCCTTTATACAAAGGAACAATACACGCTCTCTGTCAATCCCTAGGTACCTTACCCTCTTCCATACATTTATTAAATAATAGCACTAACCTCTCCAAAACTATATCCCCACCTGCTTTTAACTTTTCTATCTTTATCCCATCAATCCCAGCTGCCTTACCCCCTTTCATTCTACCCACTGCCTCACGAACTTCCCCCACACTCACAACTGGCTGTTCCACACTCCTACAAGATGTTATTCCTCCTTGCCCTATACACGAAATCACAGCTTCCCTATCTTCATCAACATTTAACAACTCCTCAAAATATTCCCTCCATCTTCCCGATAACTCTAACTCTCCATTTAATAACTCTCCTCTCCTATTTTTAACTGTCAAATCCATTTGTTCCCTAGGCTTCCTCAACTTATTAATCTCACTCCAAAACTTTTTCTTATTTTCAACAAAATTTGTTGATAACATCTCACCCACTCTCTTATTTGCTCTCGTTTTACATTGCTTCACCGCTCTCTTAACCTCTCTTTTTCTCTCCATATACTCTTCCCTCCTTGCATCACTTCTACTTTGTAAAAACCTCTCATATGCTAACTTTTTCTCCCTTACTACTCTCTTTACATTATTCCACCAATCGCTCTTCTTCCCTCCCGCACCCACTCGCCTGTAACCACAAACTTCTGCTGAACACTTTAACACTACATTTTTAAATCCACCCCATACATCTTCGACCCCATTGCCTACACTCTCACTAGCCCATCTGTCCTCCAATAGTTGTTTATATCTTAACCTAACTGCCTCCTCTTTTAGTTATAAACCTTTACCTCTCTCTTACTTACTGCTTCTATTTTCCCTGTATCCCATCTACATTTTATTCCCACTATAGCTATAACTAAAAAGTGATCTGATATATCTGTGGCCCCTCTATAAACATGTACATCCTGAAGTCTACTCAACAGTTATATATATGTGTGTATATATATATATATATATATATATATATATATATATATATATATATATATATATATATATATATATTATATATATATAAAACATATATAACTACACTGTACTACCCAGGGGTCGAACCCGTGATGCTTTGGTCCGCCTCTTGGTGAGCGAAAACATTGTGAGGTACAGTGGACTAGAGCGTCATGTGTTTTCGCTCACCAAGAGGCGGGCCAAAGCATCATGGGTTCTACCCTGGCTAGTGCAGTGTAGTTGTTACATTATATATATAGTGGTCCCCGCCTAAGGAGCACCCCGGAAATCGTACAATTATGTAAGTATAATATTGTAAGTGCTTGTGGAAGTGTATTTTTGGGGGTCTGAATATATATATATTATATATATATATATATATATATATATATATATATATATATATATATATATATATATATATATATATATATATATATATATATATATATATATATATATATATATATATATATATATATATATATATATATATATATATATATATATATATATATATATATATATATATATATATATATATATATATATATATATATATATATATATATATATATATATATATATATATAATATATATATATATATATATATATATATATATATATATATATATATATATATATATATACATATATATATATATATATATATATATATTTTTTATTAACACATCGGCCGATTCCCACCAAGGCAGGGTGGCCCGAAAAGAAAAACTTTCATCATCATTCACTCCATCACTGTCTTGCCAGAAGGGTGCTTTACACTACAGTTATAAAACTGCAACATTAACACCCTCCTTCAGAGTGCCGGCACTGTACTTCCCATCTCCAGAACTCAAGTCCGGCCTGCCGGTTTCCTGAATCCCTTCATAAATGTTACTTTGCTCACACTCCAACAGCACGTCAAGTATTAAAAACCATATGCCTCCATTCACTCCTATCAAATACGCTCACATGCTTGCTGGAAGTCCAAGCCCCTCGCACACAAAACTTCCTTTACCCCTCCCTCCAACCTTTCCTAGGCCGACCCCTACCCCGCCTTCCCTCCACTACAGATTTATACACTCTCGAAGTCACTCTGTCTCGTTCCATTCTCTACATGTCCAAACCACCTCAACAACCCCTCCTCAGCTCTCTGGACAATCGTTTTGGTAATCCGCACCTCCTCCCAACTTCCAAACTCCGAACTCTCTGCATTATATTCACACCACACACTGACATGACATCTCCACTGCCTCCAGCCTTCTCCTCGTTGCAACATTCATCACCCGAGTTTCAGTGGGGAGAAATAAATGGGATTAAGTCAGGAGTATCTGAGAGAGTTAGAGCTAAGGAAGGGGTAGCAATAATGTTGAAGGATCAGTTATGGAAGGAAAAGAGGGAATATAAATGTGTAAATTCAAGGATTATGTGGATTAAAATAAGGGTCGGATGCGAAAAGTGGGTCATAATAAGCGTGTATGCACCTGGAGAAGAGAGTGTAGAGGAGAGAGAGAGATTTTGGGAGATGTTAAGCGAATGTATAGGAACTTTGAACCAAATGAGAGTAATTGTGGTATGGGACCTAAATGCTAAAGTGGGAGAAACATGCAGAGAGGGTGTAGTAGGTAAGTTTGGGGTGCCAGGTGTAAATGATAATGGGAGCCCTTTGATTGAACTTTGTATAGAAAGGGTTTAGTTATAGGTAATACATATTTTAAGAAAAAGAGGATAAATAAGTATACAAGATATGATGTAGGGCGTAATGACAGTAGTTTGTTGGACTATGTATTAGTAGATAAAAGACTGTTGAGTAGACTTCAGGATGTACATGTTTATAGAGGGCTACAGATATATCAGATCACTTTTTAGTTATAGCTACAGTGGGAGTAAGGTAGATGGGATACAAGGAAAATAGAATCAGTAAGTAAAGAAAAGGTGAAGGTTTATAAACTAAAAGAGGAGGCAGTTAGGGTAAGATATAAACAACTATTGGAGGATAGATGGGCTAGTGAGAGTGTAGGCAATGGGGTCGAAAATGTATGGGGTAGATTTAAAAATGTAGTGTTAGAGTGTTCAGCAGAAGTTTGTGGTTACAGGCGAGTGGGTGCGGGAGGAGAGGAGCGATTGTGGAATGATGATGTAAAGAGAGTAGTAAGGGAGAAAAAGTTAGCATATGAGAGGTTTTACAAAGTAGAAGTGATGCAAGGAGGGAAGAGTATATGGAGAAAAAGAGGTTAAAGAGTGGTGAAGCAATGTAAAAAGAGAGCAGATGAGAGAGTGGGTGAGATGTTATCAGCAAATTTTGTTGAAAATAAGAAAAAGTTTTGGAATGAGATTAATAAGTTAGGAAGCCTAGAGAACAAATGGATTTGACAGTTAAAAATAGGAGAGGGAGTTATTAAATGGAGAGTTAAGTATCGGGAAGATGGAGAGAATATTTTGAGGATTTGTTAAATGTTGATGAAGACAGGGAAGCTGGATTTCGTGTGTAGGGCAAGAGGAATAACATCTTGTAGGAGTGTGGAAGAGCCAGTTGTGGGTGTAGGGAAGTTCGTGAGGCAGTGGGTAGAATGAAAGGGGAAGGCAGCTGGGATTGATGGGATAAAGATAGAAAGTAAAAGCAGGTGGGGATATAATTTTGGAGTGTTGGTGCTATTATTTAATAAATGTATGGAAGAGGTAAGGTACCTAGGGATTGGCAGAGAGCGTTATTGTTCTTTGTATAAAGGCAAAGGGGACAAAAGAGAGTGCAAAAATTATAGGGGAATAAGTCTGTTGAGGTACCTGGTAAAGTGTATGGTAGAGTTATTATTGAAAGAATTAAAGTAAAACAGAAAGCAGGATAGCAGATGAACAAGGGGCTTTAGGAAAGGTAGGGGGTGTAGACCAAGTGTTTACAGTGAAACATATGGTGAACAGTATTTGGATAAGGGTAAAGATGTTTTTGTGGCATTTATGGATTTGGAAAAGGCGTATGATAGGGTAGATAGGGGGCAATGTGGAGATGTTGCAGGTGTATGGAATAGGAGGAAGGTTACTGAAAGCAGTGAAGAGTTTTTATGAGGATAGTGAGGCTCAGGTTAGAGTGTGTAGGAGGGAAGGGACTATTTCCCAGTAAAAGTGGGCCTTAGACAAGGATGTGTGATGTCACCGTGGTTGTTCAATATATTTATAGATGGGGTTTGAGAAGTGAATGCGAGGGTCTTGGCAAGAGGTGTTGGGCTAAAAGATAAAGAAGCAAATACAAAGTGGGAGTTGTCACAGTTGCTTTTTGCTGATGACACTGTCTTTGGGAGATTCTGAAGAGAAGCTGCAAAGGTTGGTGGATGAATTTGGTAGGGTGTGTAAAAGAAGAAAATTGAAAGTGAATATAGGAAAGAGTAAGGTGATGAGGATAACAAAAGAATGGTGACGAAAGATTGGATATCAGATTGGAGGAGAGATATGGAGGAGGTGATGTATTCAGATATTTGGGAGTGGACATGTCGGCGGATGGGTCATGAAGGATGAGGTGAATCATAGAATTGATGAGGGAAAAGGGTGAGTGGAGCACTTCGGAGTCTGTGGAGACAAAGAACCTTGTCCATGGAAGTAAAAGGGGAATGTATGAGAGTATAGTTATACCAACGCTCTTATATGGTGTGAAAGCATGGTGATGAATGTTGCAACGAGGAGAAGGCTGGAGACAGTGGAGATGTCATGTCTGAGGTCAATGTGTGGTGTGAATATAATGCAGAGAATTCGGAGTTTGGAAATTAGGAGGAGGTGCGGGATTACCAAAACGATTGTCCAGAGAGCTGAGGAGGGGTTGTTGAGGTGGTTTGGACATGGAGAGAATGGAACGAGACAGAGTGACTTCGGAGTGTATAAATCTGTAGTGGAGGAAGGGGGTAGGGGTCGGCCTAGGAAAGGTTGGAGGGGGGGTAAAGGAAGTTTGTGTGCGAGGTGCTTGGATTTCCAGCAAGCATGTGTGAGCGTATTTGATAGGAGTGAATGGGCATATGGTTTTAATACTTTACGTGCTGTTGGAGTGTGAGCAAAGTAACATTTATGAAGGGATTCAGGGGAAACCGGCAGGCCGGACTTGAGTTCTGGAGATGGGAAGTACAGTGCCGGCACTCTGAAGGAGGGGTAAATGTTGCAGTTTTATAACTGTAGTGTAAAACACCCTTCTGGCAAGACAGTGATGGAGTGAATGATGATGAAAGTTTTCTTTTCGGGCCACCCTGCCTTGGTGGGAATCGCCTGTGTTAATAAATAAAAAAAAAAAAAATATATATATATATATATATATATATATATATATATATATATATATATATATATATATATATAGGGTCTAATTTGCTTCTGTGAATGTTGGCCAGAGTCCTGGGTTCGATCCACGGCCAGCCGTACTGTGTTTTTTGTGTGCATCTATACTATCGTGTTACATAACATCGAAATATATTCATTCATTTCTGCTTGTTTGTTATTTATGTATATCGATTTCATTTTTTCCCTGTACCTCTGTAATAACGTGTTCTTGTATTTCTCTGCGTATGCCATAATTTGATTTATCCATGCGCATGAGAAACCTGTGCTTACATTTTCTCAATTTTTGTTGTGTGTCACACTATAATCTTGTATATTTACAGTTTTATGATTCTTATTGTATGATGTATTCTGCTTCTACTTTTCAGTTTTTTCTCTGCTCTATTTCAATATAATTTGAAACTCCCCTTTCACAGGGAAAGGTAAGAAGAGAGAGAGAGAGAGAGAAAGAGAGAGAGAAGAGAGAGAGAGAGAGAGAGAGAGAGAGAGAGAGAGAGAGAGAGAGAGAGAGAGAGAGAGAAGAGCATTTATCGAATTCTCTTGTAAATTCAGTAGTAATAAAGTGGAACATTCATTGCGTGTTGACATCAGATTTGTGTTTAGATAGGATTGAAAAATATATATATATATATATATATTTTTTTTTTTTTCAACAAGTCGGCCGCTCCCACCGAGGCAGGGTGACCCAAAAGAAAGAAAATCCCCAAAAAAAAAA
>WNWK01009082.1:0-79498 GCA_009830355.1 Cherax destructor | reverse complement strand
CCTCCTTTCTTATTTATGTAAAACTTTTTTTCCTTTTCCACCCCCTTAGTGGGAAACCCCCAGGGTTAAAAAAAGAAGAAGTCTGTTGGTATACCGGGTAAAGTTTTGGTGAGTTATTATTGAAAAATTTAAAGAGCAAGCGGATAGTAGAATAGCAGATGAAAAGGGGGTTTTAGGAAGGTGGGGGGGTAGCCAAGTGTTTACGGGAAACATATGCTGACAGTATTTAGAAAAGGGGTGGGGTTTTGTGGCATTTATGGATTTGGAAAGGCGATGACGGGGTGGATAGGGGAAAGGGGCGATGTTGCAGGTGTATGGAATAGGGGTAGGTTACAAAAAAATGAAGAGTTTTCAAGATAGTGGGGGCTCAGGTTAGAGATATAGGAAGAGGGAAGTATTTCTCAAAAAAGTGGGCCTTACAAGGAGTGTGATGGAAATGGCTGTTCAATATTTTTAAAGAGGGGGTTTTAAGAGAAGTAAATGTGGGGTGGGGGAAAGGGTGGGGGGTTAAGATGAAGAATCAAACCCAAAAGGGGGGTTTTCCATGTTTTTTGCTGATGACACTGTGTTTTGGAAGATTCAAGGAAATTTCAGAGGTTTGGATGAGTTTTGGGAGGGTTTAGAAGAAAAGGTAAAAAATGAATATAGGAAAAAAAGGTGATGGGATAACAAAAGATTAGGTGATGAAAGATTGGATATCAGATTGGAGGGGGGAAGTTGGGGGGTGTTATTCAGATATTTAGGAGTGGACGTTCAGCAGATGGGTCTAAAGGATGGGAGAATCATGGGTTATGAGGGAAAAGGTAAGTGGTGCAATTAGGAGTCTGTGGAGACAAAGAACTTTGTCTGGGGAAAAGCAAAGAGGGGAATGTATAAGAATATAGTTATACCAAAGAAGGAAATTGAAAGTGAATATAGGAAAGAGTAAGGTGATGAGGATAACAAAAGATTAGGTGATGAAAGATTGGATATCAGATTGGGGAGAGAGTATGGAGGAGGTGAATGTATTCAGATATTTAGGAGTGGATGTGTCAGCAGATGGGTCTATGAAGGATGAGGTGAATCATGGAATTGATGAGGGTAAAAGGGTAAGTGGTGCATTAGGAGTCTGGAGACAAAGAACTTTGTCTGTGAAGCAAAGGGAATGTATAAGAGTATAATTATACCAACACTCTTATATGGGTGTGAAGCATGGGTGGTGAATATTGCAACAAGGAGAAGGCTGGAGGCAATGGAGATGTCATGTCTGAAATCAATGTGTGTTGTGAATATAATGCAGCGAATTCATAGTGTGGAAATTAGGAGGAGGTGCGGGATTACCAAGACTATTATCCAGAGGGCTGAGGAGGGTTGTTGAGGTGGTTTGGACATGTAGAGAGAATGGAAGAAACAGAATGACTTCAAGAGTGTATAAATCTGTAGTGGAGGGAAGGGGGGTAGGGGTCGGCCTAGGAAAGGTTTGGGAAGGAGGGGTAAGGAGGTTTTTGTGTGCAAGGGGCTTGGACTTCCAGCAACATGGTGAGCGTATTTGATAGGGTGAATGGAGACAAATGGTTTTTAATACTTGACGTGCTGTTGGAGTGGAAGCAAAGTAACATTTATGAAGGGATTCAGGGAAACCAGCAGGCTGGACTTGAGTCCTGGAGATGGGAAGTACAATGCCTGCACTCTGAAGGAGGGATGTTAAATGTTGCAGTTTTATAACTGTAGTGTAAGCATGCCTCTGGCAAGACAGTGATGGAGTGAATGATGATGAAAGTTTTTCTTTTTCGGGCCACCCTGCCTTGGTGGGAATCGGCCGATGTGTTATAAAAAAAAAATTCTTATTTATGAAGTGTAAATGTATTTCTTATCTATAAAGTGCAAATATTTCTCATTTATAAATTACGTACATTGTTTCAGTGTGAATAGTGGTGGTGGCTTCTGCTGCCAATGTGTTAATAAAAATAAAAAAAAAAATAGTAAAAAATTGCAATAAATAAAATAAGTTTATTATTAGTTATCTCAGGGCTCAGTTGGTAGTGTACTCAGCTCACACTCCAAGTGTCTGGGGTTCAATATCTGGTACGGGTGGAAATGTTTTGCATGTTTCCTTACAACTGCTGCTTCCCCTGTTCACCTAGCATTAAGTAGGTATCTGGGTGTTAGTCGACTATAGTGGGCGGCATCCTGAGAGTGGTAGTATAGGCATCAGACGTAACTGGGACAGCTACAGCCCACCCCACACTCCAAACGTCACTGACCTTTAGTTTATAGGATGCAGGGTGGTTTTTGGAGACATTTTATGGGAAAAATATGCATCTAATAAGCTGTGAAATACGGAACCTTAGACAGTGCTGAGATTTAACCCCTTACAGGGTCCAGACCCGCAATCTGAAACTTGTTCTCAGGGTCCAAAAATTTCATCTAATACGAAAAAAAAAAAAAAAAAAAAAAAAATTCTTATGAAACAATAATATTTTTCTGGGAAACCGCTAAACCCGTAGGGGTCATACAACATCTGTAGCTCAATCCCTAGCGCACTCAGCTCACACACTGATGTCTGGGGATCGATCCCCCAGTACATCTGGAAAACATTAGGACGTGTTTCCTCAAGACACCTGCTGTCCATGTTCACCCATCAGTAAAATAGCTACCTGGGTGTTAGTCGAATGGTGTGGGTCGCATCCTGGGACAACATCGACCTAATCTGTGGGAAATGCTC
The DNA here is from genome assembly GCA_009830355.1 of Cherax destructor. Lineage (NCBI taxonomy): Eukaryota > Metazoa > Arthropoda > Malacostraca > Decapoda > Parastacidae > Cherax > Cherax destructor. The sequence continues at coordinate 76,794 of WNWK01009082.1, read as the reverse complement.
TGCATAACATTGATGTCAACTGCATAACATTGATGTCAACTAGGCTTGTATACCACAGTCATTATTATATAATCCAACACCTCTCCCCAACATCCTAGCATTCAATTCTATTACAACTCGATCCACAAATATGTTAACCCTTTTGGGGTGGGTCCCGTTGTTCTATGTCATGAGTTCAGCTCACTCAGATAAGCTGTGAGCGGTAAAGTTGGGCCTAGATATGAGAGAATGGGTCTATGTGGTAAGTGTGCACCATATTAAAAAATCCTGCAACAAGCAGTGCATGAAGAAAAAAAACTGCGACCATGTTTCTGGTTTAAAACAGCAACTTTATGGTGTATTTTCGTATAATTTTATTGTTGTATTCTCAGAGTGCCACAGAACTTGACAGACGCATGCCTTTCTGACATCATCACGACGCCAAACGACTTCGAAAAGGCAATAAATGACATGCCCATGCACTCCGCTCCAGGCCCAGACTCATGGAACTCCATGTTCATCAAGAACTGCAAGAAGCCCCTATCACATGCTTTTAACATCCTATGGAGAGGGAGCATGGACACTGGGATCGTCCCGCAGCTACTAAAAACAACAGACATAGCCCCGCTCCACAAAGGGGGCAGTAAAGCAATAGCAAAGAACTACAGACCAATTGCGCTAACGTCCCATATCATAAAAATCTTTGAAAGGGTTCTAAGAAGCAAGATCACCACCCATCTTGATACCCATCAATTGCACAACCCAGGACAGCATGGGTTTAGAGCAGGCCGCTCCTGTCTGTCCCAACTACTGGACCACTACGACAAGGTCCTGGATGCTCTAGAAGATAAACAGAATGCAGATGTTATATACACAGATTTTGCAAAAGCCTTTGACAAGTGTGACCATGGTGTAATAGCACACAAAATGCATGATAAAGGCATAACAGGAAAAGTTGGTAGATGGATCTATAATTTCCTAACACATAGAACACAAAGAGTAGTAGTCAACAGAGTAAAGTCTGAGGCAGCTACTGTGAAAAGCTCTGTTCCACAAGGCACAGTACTTGTTCCCATCCTATTCCTCATCCTCATTTCAGACATTGACTGGGATATAAGCCACAGTGCTGTGTCTTCCTTTGCAGATGACACCCGAATCTGTATGACAGTGTCCACCGTTGAAGACACTGCAAGACTCCAAGCAGACATAAACCAAATCTTTAAATGGGCTGCAGAAAACAATATGAAGTTCAATGATGAGAAATTTCAATTACTCAGATACGGAAAACGTGAAGAAATTAAAATCTCATCGGAGTACAAAACTAATTCCAACCACACAATAGAGCGAAAAACTAATGTCAAAGACCTGGGAGTGATCATGTCAGAGGATCTCACCTTCAAGGACCATAACAATGTAGCAATTGCATCTGCTCGAAAATGACAGGATGGATAATGAGAACCTTCAAAACCAAGGATGCCAAGCCCATGTTGACACTTTACAGATCGCTTGTTCTATCTAGGCTGGAATATTGCTGCACACTAACTGCACCTTTCAAGGCGGGTGAAATTGCTGACCTTGAAAATGTGCAGAGAACCTTCACCGCACGCATAAGTGCGATAAACCACCTCAACTACTGGGAACGCTTGAAGTTCCTAAACCTGTACTCTCTAGAACGCAGGCGGAGAGTACATTATTATATACACATGGAAAATTCTCGAGGGCTTAGTACCAAACTTGCACACAAAAATCACTCCGTATGAAAGCAAAAGACTCGGCAGGCATGTAACATCCCCCAATGAAGAGCAGGTGCCACTAGCACGTTGAGGGACAACACAATAAGTGTGAGGGCCCAAGATTGTTCAACTGCCTCCCAGCGTACATCAGGGGATTACCAACAAGCCCCTGGCTGTCTTCAAGCAGGCACTGGACAGGCACCTCAAGTCGGTACCTGATTAGCCGGGCTGTGGTTCGTACGTTGGACTGCGTGCCGCCAGCAGTAACAGCCTGGTTGATCAGGCTCTGGTCCAACAGGAGGCCTGGTCACAGACCGGGCCGCGGGGGCGTTGACCCCTGGAATTCTCTCCAGGTAGACTCCAGTTTCTTGGTCTCATTTGATAGAATAGAAAATATATTACAGAAATAGTGATGATTTTGATTAGTTTCAGGACTGAAAGCAGCTTGAATGTGAGCTCAAAGTACAGTGGACCCTCGGTTAACGAAATTAATCCGTTCCAGGAGCTCTTTCTTAATCTGAATCTTTCGTTATCTGAAACCTTATTTCCCATAAGAAATAATGTAAATACAATTAATTCGTTCCACAAAAAAATAATCACTTAAAATAAAAAAAAATAACATTTACTTACCTTTATTGAAGAGACTTGCAGGCATCTGGAAGATAGTATAGATGATGATTGGAGCAGGTGTTAGTGGTTGGAAGGGAATCCCCTCCAAAAGGACTTCAGGTGACAAGTCCCTCTCTGGGGTTACTTCATTTCTTGGTCTTTTAATGCCACTAGGACCAGCGAGAGTCACTAGACCCCTGCCTGGTGAAGTAGCTGTCCAGAGTCCTCTGTTTCTGGCGACTCTTCAACACTTTTCTGAAGTACAACATGGCTCTGTCACTGAAGTGGTTGCACAGAAGGCTCATTTCAGCTTGCTCAGGGTGGTATCTTTCAACAAATGTCTGCAACTCATTCCACTTTGTACACATCTCCTTAAGCACTGAAGAAGGCACCTCCTTATCTCTCTCTCTCTTCCTGTGAAGCAATAACCTCAGCTGTGGTCTGTTGCTGTTCCAGATGAAGCTCTTGCAGCTCTTCAGTTGTTAGCTCTATCCTGTGCTCCTCCACCAACTCTTCCACATCCTCACCACTCACCTCCAACCCCAGGCTGTTCCCCAATTCCACAATATCTTCCACAACATGTTCCACAACAGGCACAGGGTCGTCAGGGTCAGGGTCAGCCTCAAATCCTTCAAAATTACTCTCTTGGACACAATCCGGCCACAGTGGTCTCCAAGCAGAGTTCAGAGTCCTGGAAGTCACTTCCTCCCAAGCCTTACCTATAAGGCCTATGCAATGACGATATTGAGGTGTTCTTTCCAGAACTCTCTTAGGGTCAATTCAGAGTCATTGGTCATATTAAAGCACCTCTGAAACAGTGCTTTGGTGTACAGTTTCTTGAAGTTGGAAATGACCTGCTGGTCCATGGGCTGGAGAGAGAGTGGTGTTAGGAGGCAAGAACTTCACTCTGATGAAATTTATGTTGTCAGGCAACAACTCTTGCAAGTTGTGAGGATGAGCAGGAGCATTGTCCAGTAGCAGAAGGCACTTGAGTGGCAATTTCTTTTCCAGGAGGTATTTCTTCACACTAGGGCCAAACACTCCAGTCAACCATTCCTTGAAAATCTCCGTAGTGGCCCATGCCTTGGTGTTAGCTTTCCAATGCACACACAATTTATTCTTGTCAACACCGTGTTTCCTGAAGGGTCTGGGATTTTCTCGTGATGCACCAGTAAAGGCTTCACTTTAAAATCACCACTGGCATTAGCACACATCATAAGAGTTAGCCTGTCTTTCATAGGCTTGTGTCCTGGCTGTGCCTTTTCCTCCTGAGTAATGTAGGTCCTGTTGGGCATTTTCTTCCAAAACAGGCCTGTTTCATCACAATTAAACACTTGTTGGGGAGGAATTGTTCAGCCTCTACGAACCCCTTGAATTCGTGCACAAATTTTTCAGCTGCACGTTTGTCTGAGCTGGCTGCCTTACCATGCCTCACAACATTGTGTATGCCACTACGTTTCTTAAACTTCTCAAACCAGCCTTTGCTGGCTTTAAAATCACTCGCCTCACCACTGGTTCCAGGCATTGTCTTCACAAGATCTGCGTGCAACTTCCTTGCCTTTTCACAAATTATCGCCATAGAAATACTATCACCCGCTCTCTGTTTTTCATGGATCCACACCAACAACAACTTCTCAACCTCATCCACTGTTTTCGATCTTTGTTTTGTTAACAAATTAACCCCTTTTGCAACATTAGCTTCCTTGATCTCATTTCTCTGTGCCAGGATAGTGCCGATAGTAGATGGATTTTTCTTGTACATCCTGGCAAGATCACTCAGACGTACATAACTCTCATATTTTTCTATGATTTCCTTCTTCAGTTCGATGGTGTTCCTCACTCTCTTTACCACAGGGGTGCCACTAGGAAGCTTCTTTGGACCCATGGTGACTTATTTCACAGTGGCAATAACTAAACCACCAAAAAAGACACCAAATATATTGTGAATCTTTGAAAGAGCACGCTAGGTAATGTTCTCTCAATGGTAAACAACGCTTCACTGGCGTCCTGCGCTTGCGCGGAGCAGGCGGACACGTCTAATACCTTTCGGTAACCGAGGAATTTTTCGCTAACCGATTACGAAAAAAGCTTTCGTTTTCCGAAATTTTCGTTAACGGGACCTTTCGTTAACCGAGGGTCCACTGTAGTTGAAATGTTCGATTTTTGCCGATATTACAGAGTAGTGTACTATATAAATGATGTCACTCATCCAATACACGTCAAACTGGTTGGTCTATGTTATGGGGTATTATGGACTTGTTATGGGGGCTATGGAACCCAGCATGTATTGTTGTAATTAATTAACATATGAATGCCTAATTATATTGAATTAATCGGGAGTACTGCTAGTTGGGTTAAAAGGCTTGGCCATCCTTAAACTTAAAAGCTGAATTACCTGATCTCTCAATATAATAGGTTATATAAATAATGCACACATTTAATTAAGTAATAATATTAAGTTGCATGTCTCATTGTAATAACTTAAAAGATGTTGAGAGGATGCAAAGTGATGTGGATGTTTTGAGGGGGAGGAGCTTAGAGAGATGCTGGCTTCCCACAATCCTTCCTGAGAGAACAATGGCGGCTGGAGTGAGCTGTTGTTGTTGGTGCTTATCTTATCTTGGCTTCAGGGCTGAATGAGTGCCCAAAAGGTAATGGGAAGGGTTGTAGATCGATGTTACCATGACATTCTGTGATCTTCAGTGTATCAAGACACTGGAGGATTAAGAAATGTTGAGAAAGAGAGAGTTGAAGGTGGCAGCTGAGCCATGTGCTTTGGGAAAGGCTGATTATATGTTTAGGAGTGGAGACCTGTATATTATATGTATATACTTCTTAATATAGCTCTATTTTTATAATGTTGGTTTAAATAACCTTTAAAAGGAATGTGAAGGAATTAAGTTTTCAGATGCAGCAGCTAAACCTGAGTAAGTATCTTTTAGCCTAATATTGTCCTCCTTTTACCCTAAGACCTTTTAAGTAAATACCCTATGCTAGTACATGGTGAACCTTGATGATAATAAGGGAAAATAACATAACATGGGGGCCTTAACCGGGAGAGTTATTTGACTGTTAAAATAACTCAAAACATTCTTTGAGATGTACTGGATTGGGTAATGAGTCACATGTTTTGGTAGGATAAAATTTACCTTGTAAAATTTACCTTGTAAAAATTACCTTGGTGGTGTCAGTGGAAGGTTCATGTATTAGTTTACAGGTTGTTTTCTCCAGAGTGGGGATTAAAGTTGAGTAACACATTTTGTTTGTGGTTATGGTAGAGTGCCATGTGAAGATTTTCCATAGAACTTGTGTTATTATTTTTATGTACCTGTGTAAAGACCTTGTCCATTGATGCTGTGCAGGAATTTAAGGGTAAATATGTCAGAAGCTGAATCTTTAGAATTTTCTGGCTTCAGTGAGGAGGTAAATAATTCATCAGTAAACATGTCTGTTAACAGTGAACAGGAGGAATCACCTCCTGAAGGTAATAAGGAAGCGATGATGAAACTTGAGATAGCTTTGATGCAGCTAGGACAAAATTCTTAGAAACTCAGGAGAGAGTAGGTAAAGGGTTAGGAGGTTTAGACCAAGGGCCTGAGCAGTACCTTAACCTAACTAAAGCTGCAAATTTTGTCCCTAAGTTTACAGAGAATGACCCAGACAGATATTTTTCCTTTTTGAGAAGACTGCAAAGGAGCAAAGATGGCCCAAACAGAAATGGGCTACCCTAGTTCGCACACAGCTTGTAGGCAAAGGTTTTGAGAGAGTAGAGACTCTGGAAGAAGGAGAATTTTCTGATTATGAGAAAGTAAAAGAGGTAGTATTGCTTGCATACCAAATGATACCTGAGAAATATAGGCAAAGGTTCAGAAGCAAAAAATTTCAGGAGGGGCAGACCTTAACTGAGTTAGGGAATGAGAAACTGTTCCTGTTTAAGAAGTGGGCTTGTTCAAAAGGAGTGAACAAGGACTATGAGAAGTTAGTAGACCTAATTGTTCATGAGGAATTGTACAATGCAATCCCTGTTGACCTTAGAGAATATTTGGTGGACAGAAACCCAGATAATCTTTCAGCAGCAATGGATTTGGGTGACAGATTCTTAGCTCATAGGAATTGGTAGGTAAAAACAGTCATGCTCATTCAAGAAATTTCCCTGTCTTTTCTAAACCTTATTCCAAATCCTACGGTAATAAAGGTAGGTGGGACAAGAATTTTCAGGGACAAATGAAGGCTGAGGCACCCTCTCAAACAGAAGGGAAAGGTAAGTCAGCTGGAGCTCAAAGTTTACCTAGACCATCAAATAATGTTTCAGTTCCTCGAGCACACAGTACTAGTCCTACTCCAAACGTAAACATACCTTTAGGACTTATACCTGTTACTACTGTAACAAGACTGGTCACATACAAAAGTATTGCTTTTCTAAACAACAAGACCAGAGAAAGGAGGAACAATCCCAGGGAATCCTAACTGCAGAGACACATCCGGTGGCTTGCATTAGGTCTTCAAGGCAAGGTGAGGAGGAACCCTTAGAATTAGACCCCAGGATGCGGGTTTTTGCTAGTAAGTCCACTGTGGCCTTGCATAAGGATGTGGGCAGGGTTGAGAACATGTTGTCCTTGAGAGATGGATGTAGCACCTACTCCTTGCTACGTGCGGGAATACTGCCAGTGTCTAATGATACCTATACTGGGAAAGATATATTATTGAAGGGTATTAGGTTCGACCATAAGAACACCTGTACACAAGTTATGGGTAGAATCCCATACCAAGTTGGCTATCTCCCTGTAGGTATTTCAGATGAGATTCCCTTTGAGGGTGTTGACCTCTTATTAGGAAATAATGTAATGGGCCTGTTAGACAGTGAGGAACATCTAGTAAGGGAGAACCAAATCCCAAAGTTTGGGAGGAGAAGGCTAAAGAGACCCTTCCAGACCTTCTCCTACTGGTTCCACCATGAGAAGTATGGCTCATGATCATGCTATCAATAGTCTTTATGATATTTCTCATGAGGATGATGAGGGCTTAAGTCTGGAGACACTGTTTTCTGATGTTGAACTGCAGTCGACTGAAGAAAGGGATGTTCCAGCCAGAGCTGAGCATGATTGGAGCATAGATCAGTTCAGGAGTGTGAGAGAAGCTGCATCTACTAAGGTGCATTTAATTTCTGTACAGGAGAATGATGTCACACTGAGCAGAGCCTCAGCTGTGGCTGAGGAAGCAGTTTCACAATTTAATAAGTGCTTTCATTTCAGAGAGGAAACTTTTACAGAGAAGTTGCCTCTGTTTGTAGTACCAAGGGAAGGAGAACAAGTGTTTTGTCACCAAATGATGATGTCCCAGGTTTCCAGGCATTTCTTCAAGACTCAGCTGTGGGAGACTGTGGAAGAATATAGTAAGACCTATCATGTCTGTCAATGTAGAGCGAAACCTTGTCCGTGTATTATACCTGTTCCCTTTCAGCTTATTTCAGCACCAGGTGGACCCTTCAGCAAGCTGATAGTAGATGTAGTCGGTCCAATCCCAAGGACCAGAGTGGGAAATGATTATTTACTCACAATTAATTGCTCTACTACCAGGTACCTGAAAGCAGTCCTCTATATAAGATGACAGCTCATGTAGTCTTAAGGGCTTTGATGAAGTTCCTTTTTCATGTAAAAACTAACTTTTCAGCTATCTGTTACCCTCCATCTCAAGGAAACCAGAGAACTTCCATCAGACCCTAAAGACAATGATGCAAGCCTGTAGTATAGACAATACTAACATCTGGGATGAGAGGACCCCTCTCTTAGTAACTGCTGAGTGGGGAAGCACTCTGGAATCTCTGAGCTATTGGATTGGGGAGAATGGTGATGCTTCCCCCTCGGAGCTTTTTCTCAGTTTCAGATACTGTTTGGCTTGTATGAAATGGATGGTACCAGTGAAAGTACCCATCAACCAGATCCAAATGATGAAGTGGGACCATAACGTGGACCATAATGCTCTGGAGGCTGGAGATGAGGTGCTGGCATTGGAGCCAGTTCATGTGAGAAAATGTATGGAAAGTTGCTGTGAGCTGACCATGGTGTGGGGAAAGTTCTCAAGAGTAAGATATATAATCCACACACCTGAGCAGAAAAGGGTAAGAATAATGTATACAGTAACTGGTTAGAGGATTTAGCATTATATCAGAAACCTAGAGTGACCAATGTTTCAGTGGATCCAGTATGTAAAGAGGTGCAAAATAATAATCTGTATGTAATGACCAAAAAGTATGTAAGAAATTCCATGTTTATGAGAGAGAGTGGAGAAATAATGTTTGGTCTTTCTAAGGAAAGTGTTGGAGAGTTGGCTCAACCACCGTGTAACCTTGTAAAAGTTTGGGATGTTACTAAAGGGGTAAAGTCAAGACTTCATGAAGAAATTGATAAGGAAGCTGAGCCAATTCGACAATATTTGTGTGTGAAAAATCTGTATGAACACTGGGGGATGGAGGAAGAAGTGAAATTCTTTCATTACCCATGTGTAGTGCTTAGTGAGAGTCAGTGGGCATTCCCATGCTTCATGGTTCCCAAATTCAATGGCACCCTGAGCAAATGCACTGACTGCCACAAAGTACATATAACAACTAAAGTTTACTGGCTTAGAAAGTTTGATGCTGATGTTTTAAAAGATGCAAAAGTATTAGATAAAGTAAAGCATGAGGCAGGAAGATGTGATATTCCTGGCCTGGGTGCCAATACAATTTCCAGGTGTGTAATGTCAATTGAGTTCATTGAGTATTCAAAATTATTGTGGGAGATTGAACGTGAAAGTATTTTTGTAAACTTGAGGTACGCATCCAGGGTACGGGAAGATGTCTTGGGGTTTGTGTTTGTATTGCAAGAGGTTGCAGAATTAGTATTGGTTGTCTATTCTGCATCTGTATATGTCCCAGGATCGTTTCACCCTGTTCCTATGTATGGTGACCCGACTCAGACTCTTAAGATGGGTTTTGTCTGTGATTGCTGAGGTTCTTCTAGATGTTTATGTAGATAAATGGTGCATGCTTAGTACATAGTGTTTGTCTTGTGCTGACCTTGTTGTTTTTGCAGTGGTGAACTCTTGGCGGGCCTGAGTGCTCCCTACCAGCCATTCAACTGTGAAGGAGATGGTTGGAGCCAGACAAGAGAAGGGAGTCAGGGTATCCCATATTGTGAGTTGAGGCGGAGTTGACAACCTTCGGTGACATGAGAAGTCCAGGGAGGTATGTTGTTTGTGTCTTGGTGTGCTCTAAGTACGAAACGGTCCAACGGTTGCCTGAGTGGTCCCGTGTATCTCCTCCATGTACTAGCAGTTCCTCCTTATAAGGTTGGAGGATCTGTATGGAGTGAGGTCCTCGGAAGATGGGGGTATGTGCCTGACCATTTAAGGATTTTGGGTGTTGACTGGAGAGTCTCACTTTTTGGTTCGGCCACCACGTAAGAGACACCTTGACATGTTTTTGGTGAAGTTTCTGCCTGGGGTATACCTGACTGCTCTGGGTTTGGCTCTACTCTCATCTCCTGATCAGGAAGATGCCATCCTGGAGTACCAGTTGCCTGCTGGATTTACCGCAGCGGAGGCACAGGCCTGTCGGTGCTGGCTTTCACAGTGGGCTTTGTGTGTAGTCCTTGCATTGTAAAAATGTATTATGTTGATAACCACTAAAGTAGTTAATGGTTACACCCTGCAGTATGGGGATGTGGTTAAACTGTTTTCTAGTAACCTCTGCACTCTGTTCTAGTACTGTTCCATTCATGGGTTTTGTTTGGTGTATGGTAAGGGCAAAATTGCATGTTTATGCTGGGAAGGTTCAGTGGAGCCATGAGATTGTAGATTGCCATGTTGTATGTCACCTTGTTGTATAACTGTACAGTGAAGAGTAATTATGGTGCTGGGGTATATGTAAAACCTCTAGTAGTGTTACTACCACCTTTAGGCTAAGACCTTATTTTCCCTAGCCGTATCCTGCGGGACACTGCTAGCTTGTGAGACTCCATCTTATAAGACTCCGTCTTTATAAGACTCCGTCTTTATAAGACTCCGTCTTTATAAGACTCCGTCTGGAGGTGGGGGTGTTATGGGGTATTATGGACTTGTTATGGGGGCTATGGAACCCAGCATGTATTGTTGTAATTAATTAACATATGAATGCCTAATTATATTGAATTAATCGGGAGTACTGCTAGTTGGGTTAAAAGGCTTGGCCATCCTTAAACTTAAAAGCTGAATTACCTGATCTCTCAATATAATAGGTTATATAAATAATGCACACATTTAATTAAGTAATAATATTAAGTTGCATGTCTCATTGTAATAACTTAAAAGATGTTGAGAGGATGCAAAGTGATGTGGATGTTTTGAGGGGAGGAGCTTAGAGATGCTGGCTTCCCACAATCCTTCCTGAGAGAACAATGGCGGCTGGAGTGAGCTGTTGTTGTTGGTGCTTATCTTATCTTGGCTTCAGGGGCTGAATGAGTGCCCAAAAGGTAATGGGAAGGGTTGTAGATCGATGTTACCATGACATTCTGTGATCTTCAGTGTATCAAGACACTGGAGGATTAAGAAATGTTGAGAAAGAGAGAGTTGAAGGTGGCAGCTGAGCCATGTGCTTTGGGAAAGGCTGATTATATGTTTAGGAGTGGAGACCTGTATATTATATGTATATACTTCTTAATATAGCTCTATTTTTATAATGTTGGTTTAAATAACCTTTAAAAGGAATGTGAAGGAATTAAGTTTTCAGATGCAGCAGCTAAACCTGAGTAAGTATCTTTTAGCCTAATATTGTCCTCCTTTTACCCTAAGACCTTTTAAGTAAATACCCTATGCTAGTACATGGTGAACCTTGATGATAATAAGGGAAAATAACATAACAGTCTAATACATGTCCACAAATGTGCTAACATTATTTATACAATTGTTACAATAATGCAGTAGTCTGCATTACAGTAATCTATTTTTTGTGGGAATAAAAATTCAAAATCGAAAGCAAGCATAAAATAGGAGAGGCCTGAGGACGTGACTAGTGAACAAAGTAAATGTTGTTTTATTGCCAGGAATGTCTACATTGAAAGCAAGAGTAATATAAGAGGGGCCTGGAGACATGACTGATGAAGAGAAAATGTTATTTTAGTGCCAGGAATGTCTGCATTGTTTATTCTGGATCCTATTTTGAAATTGGCATCTTTTTTAATTTGCGTGAAATTGACCAAATTGCCAATTTCTAACCACTTTATTGAGTAGTTGAAATCAGTAAATGGGCGGTTTCTTGTACTCAATCGATAGAACAAATGGAGTTCTAAAGAAATAGCTATGAGTTTGGCTGATTGGAACAGGAATTGGCCAAAAATAGGGCTCAAAGTGGGCGAAATTGCCGATGCGTAAATATCGCTAACTTTGTGAGAGTGCAATTCCGCAAGTTTTCCATCAAATTTCATATTTTTTGGTGTCATTATCATCGGGAAAAAATTCTGTCATTTTCATAAGAAAAAATAATTTTTTTTTTCAAATATAATAATAATAAAAATAATAATATTTTTATTTCGATGCTTGTTACAAGTGTACACTGTTATTGGTAGTTACAATTATAAAACTGTAATGCAAGGAGAGCCACTGGCATGCCATGGCATTAGGGGCAGTTTATTCTAAAGACTTATTCACTAAGTACTTAGTGCTAAAGAAATTGATTGAGTTTATTCTAGTTCTGTATTATTTTAAATTATAATATGATTATACATACTATTAAAAGACAATACAAGAGAAATTGGTTGAGTTTAATCTATTTGTATATTTTATTTCAAGTTACAGTATGTTGATGCTATACTAGTATAATAACAATACTAGAAAAATTTATTGAGTTTCTTCTAGTTATATATTTTATTTCAAATTAAGAAAATGATGATACTATAAGATTTTAAATGACAATATGATGATATGAAATTACAACAAGTGTTAAGGAGGATGAACATATCAAATTGAGATTATCTTAAGTAAATTAATATTGGGTTTGAAAGTTTGTTACAGTATGAGTATTTAGTATAGGGTGAGTAGGTGATTTTTGAGAAGAGTCTTGAATTGATTTTCCGACAAGGTTAACTTAATATTTACTGGTAATGAATTCCAGATTCTGGGGCCCTTTATGTGCATAGAATTTTTACATTGGTTAGTATGGACTCGGGGTATGTCAAATAGTGATCTGTGTCTTGTGTCATGGTTGTGGGACCTATTAAAGTTGTTGAGGAGAATTCTGAGCGGAGGGTTGATATTAGCATGTAGAGTTTTATGTATGTAGAAGGCACATGAATAGGTATGAATATTTTTTATGGTGAGTAGTTTTAAGGTTCTGAATATAGGTTTTTGGGTTGCAACAGTCAAAGGGTTAAGTAACCTACCAGGTATCCAATACACTTGTAACACCTGTTACATTGTTTCCCTATCCAGCCTATGATGTTCCTTCTCAAAATCCTTAAATGCAACAAAAAGTTCCATTCCCTTATCTAAGTAAGTAGAATAAGAACACACCTTATCTAAGTAAGAAGACTAAGTAAGAATACAACTTATCTAAGAAAACACTTTAACTAAGTGAGATGATTAAGTAAGAACACACCTTATCTAAGAAAGAAGGCTAAAAAAGAACACACCTTTCTTCTTGTGTTTTTCCCCGAGGTTCTTTGGTCTTGGAGGAGCAGGTGAAGGTTTGGGAGGAGCTAACTTGTTCTCCTTGCCCTCAGCTCTCTCCTTCAGTCTGGGTGGAGACAACACTGTCTCCTTCTTCTCATGACCCAGCAGTATCATCTTCTCACAGGCATCTTTAACACTGTAGTTACACTGAGTGAGAACATCCAGTATCACTGCCGGCTCCACCTTAGGAAAGATTCCCTTCAGGTACCTGCAGCAACATCAACAATTATTTCAACACATTTCATTATTTTAAGCTTTCATTAAATTTTAAATTGACAGAATACACACTGATTATTATTGCAGAAAGATGTAGATATTAGTTTCATAATATTACAGAATACAGCTTCTCCTCACTTAGCGACGTGCTCATTTACCAACGACTTACACTTATGAGAGCTCTCTGACCAGTATGCATACCTAATGTATATTAGAGCTTATTTCCTCTATTCTCTTTATTACAATATACAGTACACTACTGTATAAAATTTAAAAATATACCAGAAATGTTATAAATGGTGCACAGGTGACATTAAAACAATATCAAAGATGGTTGACACAAACCCATTACCATTATGTATAGTATGCTCCTCACTTAGCAACGAATTTGTTTACTGACATGGCCTTAGGAACGGAACTCCGTCATTAAGTGAGGAGAGGCTGTATATAAATAGCTCAGTGAAAATGCAATCCAGCAGTCCACAGATACTTATATCAATTCTGTTTGCCGATGACACAACATTTGTCATTTCAAATTCTGATCCCACAGCATTCAGCAACACAATCAATGCCGAACTAAAATATCTACTGAGGTCACAACTAAAAACTCACTCTCAATATTGACAAGACCTTCTATATAATGTTTGGAACAAAGCAAAGAATGTCCTTTTTTAACACAGACATAAACAATAGAGGGCAACGGATATATCGGATCAATATATAGCTGTAGCTACAGTTAGAGTAAAAGGTAGATGGGACAAAAAGAAAATGGCAACAGCAAGTAAGAGAGAGGTAAAAGTGTATAAACTAAGGGAGGAGGAAGTTAGGGTGAGATATAAGCAACTATTGGCAGAAAGGTGGGCTAGTGCAAGTATGAGAAGTGGGGGGGTTGAAGAGACTTGGGATACACACACAACCCGCACATAAAAAAAGAGAGGAGCTTACGACGACGTTTCGGTCCGACTTGGACCATTTACAAAGTCACATTAACACAAAGGACAGGTAGAAGGGGTATTTATAGGCAGGCAGACAGGGAAGGGCACAAGAAAGTGGTGGAGGGGTAATAATGGAGGTAGTAGTGGTAGTAGTAGTAATGAACCGCGTATGGCAACAGCGGCGAATGCCGCTCACCCGGTGTTATGGGGTATTATGGACTTGTTATGGGGGCTATGGAACCCAGCATGTATTGTAGTAATTAAGTAACATGAATACCTAATTATATTGAATTATTCAGAATTTGCTAATGAGGTCTTAGGTCAGGCCACCCTAAAGACTTAAAAGTGCTGAATTACCTGATTTCTCAATATAATAGGTTATAAAAAATATAATGCACATTTTTATAAGTACTAGTTATAAGTTGCATGTCTCATGGTAATAACATAAGATATATTGAGAGTACATGGAGGATGTGCAAAGTGATGTTGTTTTGTTTTGTTTTTGTTTGAGGGGGGAGTAGCTTAGAGAGACTCCTGTTTCCCAGAATCCTCTCTCCTGGAACATGGCTGATGCAGTGAGCTGGTATTGTATTTAGCTGACCTTAACCTTGTGTTTCTGGGCAGAATGAGTGTCCAAGAAGTAATGGAGGGTTGTAGATCGATGTTACCATGATATTCTGTGATCTTCAGTGTATCAAGACACTGGAGGGTTAAGAAATGTTAAGAAAAGGAAAGGTAAATGTGAGAGGTGAGCCATGTGCTTTTGGTGAGGCTAGTTATATGTTTAGAAGTGGAGACCTGTACATTATATGTATATAAATACCTCTTAATATAGCTCTATTTTTATAATGTTGGTTTAAATAACCTTTTGAGAGGAATGTGAGAGGACCAATAAGTTTTCAGATGCAGCAACTAAGCATGAGTAAGTATCATTTTAGCCTATAAATATCCTCCTTTTACCCTAAGACCTTTTAAGTAAATACCCTATGCTAGTACATGTAGAACCTTGATGATAAATAAGGGGAAAATAACATAACACCCGGTAAACTTTGGTTTACTTCCTTTCGTAGGTTTGTTGTTTTTTTCACTATTTTATTTTTTTACGTAACTTATGTGGCCTGTGAGACCAAAGTAAGGTACAATGTATATATATACGTACACTCGTATGCAACACAATAATTGCACAAACATTAGTATCATTATATTGTTTACAAAACTTGTTAACACCAACCAACAATAAAAAAATAACTTATTACTATTGTTCTATAATATATATACACATATACAGTGGACCCCCGGCTAACGAACACCCCGGAAATTGTACAATTATATAAGTATAATATTGTAAGTGCTTGTGGAAGTATATTTTTGGGGGTCTGAAATAGACTAACCTACGTGACATTATTTCTTAAGGAAGTAAATTCATTCGGTAATGGCACTTGAGCAGGCTTCTGGAATGAATTTTGTTCGTTAGCCGGGGGTCCACTGTATAATGACTGGACCCTTTCCATCAACTGTAATTAGCACTTCAAAGCTCCAAGCTTGTGTGTGTGTGTATGTGTGTGTATGGACATCTAAATTTGCTGAGTCAGGGTAAGGCAGCTGTCAAAATGACATATTATACCATTACTCACCACCCTCACTGCTGTCAACCTGTCAACACAAAAGGGGACCCATGTCTTCTTCCCCACAACCTCCTTCCTTTCCTTCATACCTACCTTCCTAGCTTCCTTTCTTCCTTCATTCCTTCCTTTCTTTCTTCCTTCTTTTCTTACATATTTCCTTCCTTCCTTCCTTCCTCTCATCTCTTCCTTCCTGCCTTCCTTTCTTACTTTTGTTCCTTCCTTCCTTTCTCTCTTTCTTCCTTTCCTAATTCCTTCCTTCCTTCCTTTCCTCTCATCTCTTCTTTCCTTCCTTCCTCTCATCTCTTCTTTCCTTCCTTCCTCTCATCTCTTCTTTCCTTCCTTCCTCTCATCTCTTCTTTCCTTCCTTCCTCTCATCTCTTCTTTCCTTCCTTCCTCTCATCTCTTCTTTCCTTCCTTCCTTCCTCTCATCTCTTCCTTCCTTCTGGTATCCTGGGCATTGCTTTCGGTCACAAACTCCTCAAAACCATGAAATTGATCTTCAGAGACACTTCTATCTGTGTTAGAGCTATCATTGAGGAAGAGAAGAGTTCCAGATGCGCCAAGGAGTCGGATAATTCTTACCGCTAGGCATGCTGAACAAGGACTACTGAAATGGCATTCCCACAATGCACCACTGGCTGCCCGATTTTTTTATACTGCGCACACTGACCACACAGACCCATTCTCTCACATGTGGGCCTACCAGCTTTCTCCTGCTTGATTTGAGGCCGCTAGAATTTATGCGTATTAATACATCCAAAACATTGGCTCGTAAGACGTATATATATGACCGAAACAGTCAAAGGGTTAAAGGAGGGGTTTGGTATATTCGCAGTTTGGAGGGACTTCTAAACTATCATATTCTGAGCTCCTCTGCAAAGACAGTGATTATGTATGAGTGAGGTGAAAGTGTTGAATGATGATGAAAGTATTTTCTTTTGGGGATTTTCTTTCTTTTTGGGTCACCCTGCCTCGGTGGGAGACAGCTGACTTGTTGAAAAAAAAAAAAAAAAACAATACACCAAGTGAGAGGCAGGGCGAGGGTAAATGCCTGGGAATACACCTGGACAGCAAAGTAAAATTCAATAGACACATCCAGAACATTTCTAATAAAATTTTCAAAAAAGTGGTGGGTATTTTCTCAAATATATGGTATTATGTAACCCAAACCTCTCTGTTCACCTTGTATTACTCTCTAATCCATCCCTACCTTACCTATGGTACCTGTGTCACCTGGTGATCAACATCAGGACTCATCTTAAACTCCTCGTTATTCATCAAAACTCACCTCTCAGAATTATTACTTATCCAGGCAACACACACACATACACACCTATTATTCAAAACTTTAAACTGACTTAACCTTCACAATGTTCACTTTCTACTGTTCACACTAAGTATAAAGGACACTCAATATTAACATTAATCTGGAGCTTAACCCTTTCAGGGTCCGTGCCGTAGTTCTACGGCTTTGAGTTCAGGGTCCAAACCGTAGTACTACGCCTAAATTCTAGCGGCCTCAAATTTAGCATGAGAAGGCTGATAGGCCTACATCTAAGAGAATGGGTCTGTGTGGTCAGTGTGTGCACTATACAAAAAAATCTGGGAGCCCGCATGGCATTGTGGGAACGCCGGCAAAGTAGGTTTGTTCACCATGCCTGGCAGCAAGGAATCTCTCTCTCCCTGGGCGAATTCTGACTCTACTCTTCTCAAGTTATAGTTCTAAGACTGATGGAAGTGGATCTGAAAAGGAATTCTATGGTTCTGAACCATATGGTACATTGTACCATATGGTACAATGGTTCCATATACAATGGTATATGGTGCAATGGTACCATATGGTACAATGTACCATATGGTACATTATACCATATGGTGCAGGGTACAGGGACCCTATTGGAAATAAGTCTGGCTTTTTTGGGTTATTCTAGGTTCTCCAAACATATGCTACTATGTATGATAAATATATGTAACTGTACGTATTTGTGTATACCTGAATAAACTTACTTATGACTCCACATGCACTTGAGTAAGTTTATTCAGGTGTACACAAATACAGTTATGTACATAGATTATCATACATAGCAGCATATGTGGAAAGATCCTAGGATAACCAAAAAAAGTCAGGGTGACTTATTTCCAAAAGGATCCTTGTATCTGTACCATATGGTACCCTGTACCATTGTCAGTAGTGTTACTGATTCAGTAACACTACTGACAGCATATGGTACCCTGTACCATATGGTCAGTAAGTGATGTTGGTGGAAGGAGGCACTAGCTCAAAGTGAGTGTGGCTATCAAGGCACTGACGCAGCAGTTTCCAACACAAAGCGCTTCGTCATCCACCTCTAGAATTTTTTTTTTTTTTCAACAAGTCGGCCGTCTCCCACCGAGGCAGGGTGACCCAAAAAGAAAGAAAATCCCCAAAAAGAAAATACTTTTATCATCATTCAACACTTTCACCACACTCATACATAATCACTGTCTTTGCAGAGGCGCTCAGATACGACAGCTGAGAATAGTCCCTCCCAGCTGTCACCATCCCAGACACCTCCTTAAAAGTGCAGGCATTGTACTTCCCATTTCCAGGACTCAAGTCCAACTAAATCAATTAACTGGTTTCCCTGAATCCCTTCACAAAATGTTACCCTGCTCACACTCCAACAGATCGTCATGTCCCAAAAACCATTCGTCTCCATTCACTCCTATCTAACACACTCACACATGCTTGCTGGAAGTCCAAGCCCCTTGCCCACAAAACCTCCTTTACCCCCTCCCTCCAACCTTTTCTAGGACGACCCCTACCCCGCCTTCCTTCCCCTACAGATTTATAAGCTCTCCAAGTCATTCTACTTTGATCCATTCTCTCTAAATGACCAAACCACCTCAACAACCCCTCTTCAGCCCTCTGACAAATACTTTTAGTAACTCCACACCTTCTCCTAATTTCCACATTCCGAATTTTCTGCATAATATTTACACCACACATTGCCCTTAGACAGGACATCTCCACTGCCTCCAGCCTCCTCCTCGCTGCAGCATTTGCAACCCATGCTTCACACCCATATAAGAGTGTTGGTACCACTATACTTTCGTACATTCCCTTCTTTGCCTCCATGGATAACGTTTTTTGTCTCCACAGATACCTCAACGCACCACTCACCTTTTTTCCTTCATCAATTCTATGGTTAACCTCATCCTTCATAAACCCATCCGCTGATACATCAACTCCCAAATATCTGAAAACATTTACTTCTTCCATAATCCCTCTCTCCAATGTGATATCCAATTTTTCTTTATTTAAATCGTTTGATACCCTCATCACTTTACTCTTATCTATGTTCACTTTCAACTTTCTACTTTTACACACTCTCCCAAACTCGTCCACTAACCTTTGCAACTTTTCTTTAGAATCTCCCACAAGCACAGTATCATCAGCAAAAAGTAACTGTGTCAACTCCCATTTTGCATTTAATTCCCCATAATTTAATCCCACCCCTCTCCCCAACACCCTAGCATTTACTTCTTTTACAACCCCATCTATAAATATATTAAACAACCATGGTGACATTACACATCCCTGTCTAAGACCTACTTTTACCGGGAAGTAATCTCCCTCTCTCCTACACACCCTAACCTGAGCCTCACTATCCTCATAAAAACTCTTTACAGCCTTCAGTAACTTACTACCTATTCCATACACTTGCAACATTTGCCATATTGCTCCCCTATCCACTCTATCATATGCCTTTTCTAAATCCATAAATGCAATGAAAACTTCTCTACCTTTATCTAAATACTGTTCACATATATATTCATTGCTTCACTGTAAACACTTGATCTACACATCCCCTACCCACTCTAAAGCCTCCTTGCTCATCTGCAATCCTACTCTCTGTCTTACCTCTAATTCTTTCAATAATAACCCTGCCATACACTTTACCTGGTATACTCAGTAAACTTATTCCCCTATAATTTTTACACTCTCTTTTATCCCCCTTCCCTTTATATAAAGGAACTATACATGCTCTCTGCCAATCCCTAGGTACCTTCCCCTCTTTCATACATTTATTAAACAAAAATACCAACCACTCCAGCACTATATCCCCCCTGCTTTTAACATTTCTGTCATGATCCCGTCATTTCCAGCTGCTTTACCCCCTTTCATTCTACGTAATGCCTCACGCACCTCCCCCACACTCACATCCTGCTCTTCTTCACTCCTAAACGATGTTGTACCTCCCTGGCCAGTACATGAAATTACCGCCTCCCTTTTTTCATCGACATTTAAAAGTTCCTCAAAATATTCCCGCCATCTACCCAATACCTCCAGCTCCCCATCTACTAACTCCCCTACTCTGTTTTTAACTGACAAATCCATTCGTTCCCTAGGCTTTCTTACCTTGTTTATCTCACTCTAAAAAAATTTCTTGTTTTCAGCAAAATTTCTTGACAGAGCCTCTCCCATTCTTTCATCCGCTCTTCTTTTGCACTCTCTCACCACTCTCTTCACCTTTCTTTTACTCTCCATATACTCTGCTCTTCTATTTACACTTCTGTTTTGTAAAAACCTCTCATAAGCTACCTTTTTCTCTTTTATCACACCCTTTACTTCTTCATTCCACCACTCACTCCTCTTTCCTTCTGCACCCACCCTCCTATAGCCACAAACCTCTGCTCCACATTCTAATACTGCATTTTTAAAACTATCCCAACTCTCTTCAACCCCCCACTACTCATACTTGCATTAGCCCACCTTTCTGCCAATAGTTGCTTATATCTCACCCTAACTTCCTCCTCCCTTAGTTTATACACTTTTACCTCTCTCTTACTTGCTGTTGCCATTTTCTTTTTGTCCCATCTACCTTTTACTCTAACTGTAGCTACAACCAAATAATGATCCGATATATCCGTTGCCCTTCTATAAACATGTACATCCTGAGCCTACCCATCAACCTTTTATCCACCAATACATAATCCAACAAACTACTTTCCTTACGTGCTATATCATACCTTGTATATTTATTTATCCTCTTTTTCATAAAATATGTACAGTGGACCCCCGGTGTTCGTCCATTTTTCGTAACAGAATGGTGTTCAAGTGCCATTACCAACCGAATTTATTCCCTTAAGAAATAATGTAAAGTAGACTAGTCCTTTTAGACCCCAAAAACTACACTTATAAAAGCATTTAAAAAAATACACTTACATAAAAGGGCGTGTTTTGAGCAGGACGAACACCGGGGGGTCCACTGTATTACTTATTACTAAACCTCTTTCTACACATAGCTCAATTAATGGTTCCCCATTTACATTTACCCCTGGCAGCCCAAATTTACCTACTACTCCCTCCACAACATTTTTACCCACTTTAGCATTAAGATCCCCAACCACAATTACTCTCTCACTTGGTTCAAAACTCCCCACACACTCACTCAACATTTCCCAAAATCTCTCACTCCTCTACACTTCTCTCTTCTCCAGGTGCATAAACACTTACTATAACCCACTTTTCACATCCAACCTTTATTTTACTCAACATAATCCTTGAATTTATACATTTATATTCCCTCTTTACCAGCCATAACTGATTATTCAACATTATTGCCACTCCTTCTTTAGCTCTAACTCTATTTGAAACCCCTGACCTAATCCCATTTATTTCTCCCCACTGAAACTCTCCTACCCCCTTCAGCTTTGTTTCACTTAAAGCCAGGACATCCAGCTTCTTTTCATTCATAACATCTACAATCATCTCTTTCTTATCATTCGCACAACATCCACGCACATTCAAACATCCCACTTTGACATTTTCTTCTTTTTCTTTTTAGTAAGCTATACAGGAAAAGGGGTTACTAGCCCATTGTTCCCGGCATTTTAGTTGACTTTTACAACACGCATGGCTTACGGAGGAAAGATTCTTATTCCACTTCCCCATGGATATTAAAGGAAAAGCAATAAGAACAAGAACTATTAAGATAAAATCAAAGAAAACTCAGATGAGTGTTTATACATAAACGTGTACATGTTTGCGTAGCGTGACCTAAGTGTAAGTAGAAGTAGCAAGACGTACCTGAAATCTTGCATGCTTATGAGACAGAAAAAAGACACCAGCAATCCTACCATCATGTAAAACAAATACAGACTTTCGTTTTACACTCACTTGGCAGGACGGTAGTACCTCCATGGGTGGTTGCTGACTACCAACCTACTACCTACACTCTCATTATCTGCCTCCAAATCTTTGTAAATATACAATATACAATAGAACATTACTAACATACAACATTTTTGCATATTTTTTATTGTAAACAGTTATTGTAAACAAAATAATGATGAAAATATTAGTATGGTTGTGTTGAATACAACGGTACCATATAGTACCATATGGTACAATGTACTATATGGTGCCACGAGCATGCAGCATGCTGCACCAGCCCAATGCAACAGCATATGTGAAAGATCCTAGGATAACCCAAAAAAGTCAGGGTGACTTATTTCCATTGGGATCCCTGTATCTGTACCATATGGTACCCTGTACCTTATAGTACCCTGTATCATATGGTACCCTGTACCATATGATACCCTGTACCATATGATACCCTGTACCATATGATACCCTGTACCATAAGGTATCCTGTACCATATGATACCCTGTACTATGGTACCCTGTACTATGGTACCTCTACTATGGTACCTCTACTATGGTACAAGGTACCATATAGTACATTGTAGCATATGGTACATTGCACCATATGATACATTGTACCATATGATATATTACACCCTAAACATTGTACCACATGGTACCATTGTACCATATGGTACCGTTGTATTCAATACAATACCGCACTAATATTTTCATCATTATTTTGTTTACAATAAACTTGTAAACAAGTTTTGTAAGCAATATAATGATAAACAAATTAGTGGGGTTATTGTATTGAATACAATGAGCGTACAATTATACATTATATTGGTCTCACAGGCCACAAAAGTTACTGGAAAAAAAATATTAGAAAAGAAAAGAGTAACAAAAACGTAAAATAAAAAAATGCGACTTTACGGAAGTCGCCGATGTTGCCACCACCCGGTCATTGAGGGTCAGCTTCATGCCTCTATATCTCGGTAACTACTGATCGGAAATTTTTTTTTGTTTCATTACCTTCACAAAATTAATATCTTTAATTCTGTAAGATTTTTTTTTTTTTAAATTCTTGTACACTGGCGCACCCTTCCAAAATGGCCTTGGACCCTGAAAGGGTTAAGTTCTATCTGGAGAGCTGCAACACAACACTGGAGGGATGCATTTTTCCTGCCTTCAAATTTGGCACAATTGGCCTGAGATGCCTGGTCAGTATAGAATGGGTCTTAACACTCAGTGTGTGCAATATTAAAAAAATCTGGGACCACTTAGTACCTTGTGGGAGCACCAGTTCAATTGAGCACCAGCTAGAGCAAACAGGGTGGCAAACACTAGGATTCACCCATTGTCAAGTTGTATTAACACTCCCTTTAAGAGGAAAGTGATGTTGACCCTGAGTTTAGTGGCGTTGAGATGGATGTGGCCAAAAGTGGTCGAGGAAATATAAAAAACCTCGATAATAACCCATGTGCAACATTTGTGCAACATCCTTTCAATTTTGATACTACTGGTAATGTCATCCTGCCAGAATGTCCTGTAACCTATGCCCTAAGTAAAGAGAAACAATTCTGGAACATGTGTAATACGTGTTCGGCTGGCTGGCTGGGTCTGGCTGGCTGCCTGGCTGGTTAATTGACTTTAGCTGTCTCTATCTCACAGGTACACATAAATACAGTTATTATATAATAAATTACCTAGGATAATCCGAAAATGCAAAGTGCTATACTGTGCTGGTAGATATAAGGCATAATAATCATGAATGGCATGTAATATGCATTTTCACTTGATCAGGAATCAGACGTGATTACTCTGCATTGTGTATAATACCTGTTGGTTCATGAGCGGCTCTCTGAGACAGAGAGACAGGAAGACAGACACACACACAGACAGACAGAAAGAGACACAGGCAGACAGATAAGCAGACAGAGATAAACAGAGACAGAGCTAAACAGACATGTTTATGTTTAACAGTGAAAACAAATAAAGCCAAGGTTGAATGGAGCAGTGCAAGATCATCAGTGGCACTCCACTGCTGTACTGTCAGCAGTGGAGTGCCACTCATCTTACACCATGCTTCAGTGAGTTTCATATATACTCCAGCATGTCTAAAACATTGTTGGGACCTATAAATACTTTGTATATATTTCTAGAGAATAGTATAGGACCAAGACAGGTGAAAATTTTCACCTGTCAGTGTGTTTGTGACTATCTGATTACTATTTCAGTACCTAATATTAGTGTCAGACCAAAGATTAGCTATGAAATCACAAGAATTACTACAAATTGCAATTATCAGGACACAACATATGTCTTCTCTCACCCAAATCCAGTCGTACTAGCCAACACAGTTAATGCCGAATTACAGAAAATATCAACATGGATGATGACAAATAAGCTTACTCTCAATACGGACAAGACCTACTACATTCAGTTTGGAAACAAAGCTGCAAATGTTCCACTTAACATAACGCTAAATGGTTCACCCATCACAAGGCTCACAGAGGGAAAATTCCTAGGAATCCACCTTGACAGTAGTCTTAAATTCCAAACACACATACAACAAATTTCCAAGAAAATCTCAAGGACAGTAGGTATATTATCTAAGATACGCTATTATGTGCCTCAACCAGCTCTCATTGCACTATATCATTCTCTTATCTACCCTTATCTCACCTATGGAATCTGTGCATGGGGCTCAACAACATTAAATCACCTTAGACCACTCATAACCCAGCAAAAGGCTGCAGTCAGGATGATAATAAATTCCCACTCTAGACAGCATACTCCACCTATATTCAGAACCTTAAAACTACTCACCATAAAAAATATTCATACCTATTCATGTGCCTTCTACATACATAAAACTCTACATGCTAATATCAACCCTGCGCTCAGAATTCTCCTCAACAACTTTAATAGGTCCCACGAACATGACACAAGACACAGATCACTATTTGACATACCCCGAGTCCATACTAACCAATGTAAAAATTCTATGCACATAAAGGGCCCCAGAATCTGGAATTCATTACCAGTAAATATCAAGTTAACCTTGTCGGAAAATCAATTCAAGACTCTTCTCAAAATCACCTACTCACCCTATAATAAATACTCATACTGTAACAAACTTCCAAACCCAATATTATTTTACTTAAGATGATCTCAATTTGATATGTTCATCCTCCTTAACACTTGTTGCAATTTCATATCATATTGTCATTTAAAATCTTATAGTATCATCATTTTCTTAATTTGAAATAAAATATATATCTAGAAGAAACTCTAGTATTGTTATTATACTAGTATAGCATCAACATATTGTAACTTGAAATAAATTATACAACTAGATTAAACTCAACCAATTTCTCTTGTATTGTCTTTTAATAGTATGTATAACCATATTATAATTTAAATAATACAGAACAAGAATAAACTCAATCAATTTCTTTAGCATTAAGTACTTAGTGAATAAGTCTAAAATAAACTGCCCCTAATGCCATGGCATGCCAGTGGCTCTCCTTGCATTACAGTTTTATAATTGTAACTACCAATAACATTGTACACTTGTAACATGCATAGAAATAAAAATTATTATTATTATTATTATTATAAAAATTATATAAATAAAAATAAAAATGAGAAAAAATGGTATATCGGCAACACTTCTTCAAGTGGCAGGACTCTATGTTGCTATCAGGTGAGCATCTAGCGCCAACTTCATGGACTTATATCTTGGCAAGTACTGACCCTAATTTTTTTTTTTTTTTTGGGGGGTCTTATTACACACAGAAAATTGTCCTCTTTAATTTAAATTAAAAAAAATCAAAATATTCGGAGCGCTGGCTCTGAAAATGTAGTTCTACGTTTGGACAGTTTAATAAACCAAAAACACTGTCACAGTTGTTTTTCCCATTATGCACTGTGTGGGGCAGACTTGTTTTTATATGATGCACACTTACCACATCGACCCATTCTCTCATATCTAGGTCCAAATTTACTGCTCACTGCTTATCATGTAGTTCTACAGAACGGACAGAGATTTCAAAATCGTAATACTATGGCACAGACACTTAAGGGGTTAATGTCAATCACTAACACATTCAACATTTGTGTAAATACAGCTAGGGTAAGTGCAATGTTAAGTTACAGTGAAATTATCAGTTACTAGCCTTCTTGTATGGGCTTTAAGATATTTTTTCCTCAGAGGTTGCACCATGCAAGATGAATTTCACAGCATACTCATCGAAAAAAATGCTGCAATTTTGCAATACAGCCTCTCCTCACTTAACGACGGAGTTCAATTCCTAAGACCACGTCAGTAAACGACTTCATCGCTAAGCAAGGAGCATACTATAATGGTAGTGGGTTGTGTCAACCATCTTTGATATTGTTTTAATGTCACCTTTGCACCATTTATAACATTTTTAGTATATTTTTAAATGTTTATACAATAGTGTATTGTATATTGTAATAAACAGATAGAGGAAATCAGCTCTAATATACATTATTTAGATGCATACTGGTCAGAGAGCCTGTCGTAAGTCTGAGTCATCGGTAAATGAGTACATTGCTAAGTGAGGAGAGGCTGTAGTGCTTTATCGAAAGCATGTTAGAGGATCGCGTGTCAATCGATGGTCTACTGTAATATCAAGGGTCAACGTATACATGGAGTTGGGTTATAATATTTGGGTATACAGTGGTACCTCGAGTTACGATATTTTTTCGTTCGAGAATGCTGTTCAAGTGCCATTACCAAACGAATTTATCCCCATAAGGTATAATGTAAAATAGACTAGTCCTTTTACACCCCCAAAATATACTTACAAAAGCATTTAAAAATAAACTTACATAAAAGGGCGATTTTGGGGACCATCGTAACTCGAGGTACCACTGTATTAGGCACTCCATAAAATACAGATCACTGAACCAATGTAAATTCTATGTAAACTCTTTGCAATTGACCAATTCTTCACTTGCAACCTGACTCACCGTGCTGGCGACTGTAATGAATTACTCAACTTGTACTGACTTAAATTACAAACTGTGTTATGTATAGAGATAAGTAGTTAGCAAGTCTTATGATTAGTTGGCACGAGAAGCACCACCATAGTTAATGACCTTCTTTTCAGCCTTTTATTGTATCAAACTTCCTCTGTATTATAATAAAATAAAACTCAAAATGTATTCACTTTGAATGTATAACTACTGTATTTTTATTAGTATGGCTCTTAAGAAATAATTTGAATTTAAAATTTTGTAATTTTAATTTACTGCTGGAAATAATAAATAATTAACATATAAACAAGTTACCGAGAGCAGTTACCATGAGAGATCGTGCTACATATCAGTCAGTAGTTCCTGACTGGCTGTTACACATTCATGCTGGGGCACACCTTAGAGTACACTGACTACCATGTACACTGTACTATAGTGCACAGTATTAATCTTCAATAATTGACAGAAACCAGACATAGAACACTGTACTAAATACCTAGTATACTGCAGTAGCTACCAGCAACCTCAGTGTGACTGCCGCCTCTAACATCAAAGATACACAATACAAGCACCATGCTTCATGGCACTATGGATACAAGCACCATGCTTCATGGTACCATGGATACATGCACCATGTTTCATGGCACCATGGATACAAGCACTATGCTTCATGGTACTATGGATACATGCACTATGCTTCATGGTACCATGGATACAAGCACCATGCCTCACAGCACCATGGATACATGCACCATGCTTCATGGCACCATGCTTTACAGTACCATGGATACAAGCACCATGCTTCATGGCACCATGGATACAAGCACCATGCTCTACGGCACCATGGATACAAGCACCATGCTTCATTTCACCATGGGACTTAGCATCCCCTGGAATACAAAAATGAACAATTAATTTTAAATAACTACTTAAATATAACATACATTAATGGCCATGAGTCAACTAACAGTCTGTTTTAGTTCTCTTTGCTGGATGTCCAAACCTTGCATGACAGATAAAAGATGAAAGTGAGTTTCAGAGAAATTTTGATTACAGTGGAACCTCAGTTGTCAAATTTAATTCATTCCAGATGTCAATCCGACAACCAAAATGGATGACAACCAAAGCAATTTTCCCATAAAGAATAATGTAAATAGAATTAATCAGTTCCAGACCCCAAATGACAATATAATTTATTAAAAATGTACTAACTACTACATAAAACTAAAAATGAACACTTAAGGAAACTTTAACTGAAATACCGTACAGTAAATGAAAATTTAACTGCCTCTTACCTGTCAAAAGAGAGCTAATGGCATACTGGAAGCAGGAGGTGGAGGAGAGGAGGAGGTATGTTACTGCTTTGGAAGGAGTCACCTTCTATTAATATGTCAGGCAACTGTCCTTCTGGTGTTGTTTCTCTTCTTTGTCTCTTTTCACCACTAACACCTTGTTCTGGCTTACTGGTTCTTTGTCTCACTAAAGACCAGTCCAGTGAGGTTTGTTTCAGGCTCTGTTTTAACATTTGTCTAAATTGAGACATTACACTGTACATATTAAATGGATGGCCACTGCTTTGTCTGGATGGTATTTTTCAGCAAACTCTTGCACTTCATTCTATTTAGCACACACTTCCTTGACAAGTGCAATGGGCACATCATCCCTTCCCTCCTCTTCCTCTGATGACAGCTCCTCCTCTGCTGAAATCTGTTTCTGCTCCTTCTGAAGGTTTACAAGTTCTTCTGTGGTGAGTTCAGTTCTATGCTCCTCCACCAACTCCTCAACATCATCTTCAGTTACCTCTACGCCCAAGGTCTTCCCCAGGGACACAATATCCTCCACAGGCTCAGGATCCTCTTCAAAGCCTTCAAAATCCCTGGCTGCCACAAAGTCAGGCCACAATTTCTTCCTTGCTGACTGCAAGGTCCTGGAGGACACATTCCCTCAGGCTTTGTCTATGAGCAACAATAACAAAAAAAAAGACACAATACTGTGACTGAAAAATAAACAATATCTCAACATAGAAGAGAGAGCTTGACGATGCTTCTGACTTGGACCATTTACAAGTCACACTAACAAAGGAGAGAAGGAGGAGAGACATAGCCGCAGACAGGACGGGACAAGAGAGGTAGTAGGAAAGGAGGAAGAGAGGTAGTAGTAGTACTACTACTACCTCTTTTCTTCCTTTCCTACTACCTCTTTTGTCCCGTCCCTGTCTACTGGCCTATATATACTCCCTCCTTCTCTCCTTTTTGTTAGTGTGACTTTGTAAATGGTCCAAGTCGGACCGAAACAACGTTGTAAGCTCCTCTCTTCTATGTGCGGGTTATTTGTGTTTTGTCTATAAGCCTCAAGCAGGTGAGAATATTAAAATGGTCCTTCCAGAACTCCCTGAGAGTTAAATTTGTTTCTGAAGTTATTTCAAAGCACCTTTCAAAAAGTGCTTTGGTGTAGAGTAGTTTTGAATTTAGAAATGACCTGCTGGTCCATGGGCTGGATGAGAGGAGTGGTGTTAGGAGGCAAGAACTTCACAGTTATAAAACTCAACTCCTCCAGCAACTCGTTTTCTAAGCTTGGAGGAGGACAAATCCCTCAGCCTCTACATACTCTTGGAATTCAGTAACATACTTTTCAACAGGCACTTTGTCAGCATTGGCAGCCTCCCCATGCCTAACCACACTATGAATGCCACTTCTTTTCTTAAAATTATCAAACCCACACTGTCGACTAATTGTTCAGTCGTTCTCTCGTGTTGTCGGTCGACAACCAAGAGAACATATGAAAACCAGGACATTTTTTCTCAAATTCCTCGTTTGAAAACAGATTTGTTCAACAAGTAATGCAGCTGACAACCGAGATTCCACTGTATGAGGAAAGTCTGAGGGGAATACAGGCTGGAGATATTGGTGTTTTTGTGGCATTGTCAGTTTGCATCCTGAGGCATCAGTGGGGCCCGGCAATATAACCTGGTGCGTACACTCATGTCTCCTTTGTAGGAGTTTATTGGTTCGAACCTAAATGCAAACACACATCAGTGAGGGATGTGGGTGTCTATCTGAATTCTTCAGTGCCGATTGTTGCACACACCAGCCAGATTGCTGCATCTTACAATTTTTATATAGATAATCTCCATGCAGTCAGAAACCACATACTCACCCTAAACTAAAAACTCAATACTTAACTTTACCAAAAAATCTCCCAATTACCTAAATCCTAAAACCTCAAAATTAGATGCCCAGAGTTCATACATTACTTATACTACATGGTGGTATAAATACCTGCCAAAAACAATACTGCCTTACACCCAATTGTAGCATTCTCATACTATAAACTACTTTCAACAATGCACAATGTTATATTACCATAATATAATTTAATTATTTACTATTGATATAAACAACCTGCAAAATACTTTCAACTTGTCCCAATCTTATATCCCCAGATTGTTAATTTGAGTAAACTTGCTGTCTGCTATAAATAAAAACAGATGTACAACTTAAACAAACTATGATCAATTTCTCTAGTATTAAGTAGTCTGTAAGCCATTAAATTTAGTCTGCCCATAATGCCATGGAATGATAGTGGCTCTCTTTGCACTGCAACTCATTATTGTAATTATATAATCTCTATGTAAACTTGCAAGGAAATAAAATTTGAATTTGAATTTGAATTTGATCCAAAGATTATCTTGGTGATAATCCATGATTTTGTTTTCTCAAACTAATTTTTGCAACTGTTTGTTTATGGGTTTGTCTAATTACTTGCTTAAAAACTTCAGTCTGTAGTGAATGGTGGAGTTTGACTGGTATTTTCACTCCTCCCACTTACTACTAGTCTCTTCTTGGTAAGATCTACACTGACTCCCTATCAAGGCAAGAATCAAACTTAAACTTTGTTTATTAGTACAGTGGTACCCCACTGTATTTAAAGTTATTAAGTTTAGAGAACCAAAGTATCTTGAATATAACTGTTGCACATGTGTTTTCCTTAACAAGTAGTTAAGGAAGACATGTGAACAGTTAGGTATCTTTATACTGAAACATTTAGCCTACACAGGAGGCTTCTTCAGCAGAATACAGAGGCAGCAGAATCAGTGATGTAGAGACGATAATCAGTCCATCACTCTTGAAGACTTAGTTCTGAGGTGGTCAGTCCCTCTGTTTTCCAGACTATGGAACAGAGCTCTTCTCCATGCTGAGGGACTGACCACTTCAAAACTACGTCTTCAAGGGTGATGGACTGATTACATCTTTATACCTCCAGTGCTTCTGTATTTGACTGAAGAAGCCTACTGTGTAGGTGAATCATTCCGGAATAAAGATACCTGTCTACCACACTAACTTGTGGTGTAGAACCACCTGTCTACCACACTGACCCATCTTCCTAGTTCAGTCACCAACTGTCTACCACACTAACTAGTGATAAAGAACCACCTGGCTGATTCATTCGGCACCTATCATAAAACGAGGGAAAATAACAATTTATTCAATAAATAAATTCTTCCAAGCACTCAAAAGATCAGTGCACTGTATAATTCTGAGAATACTTATTCAACAATAAAAAGTTGACAGAGGGCCAGTTATGTATATTAGTTATATCTTAAAAATACACTTACTAAGAATAATAAATAATTATTGCAATATTTAAATGCCAAATCTTTAACTACTTAATATACAGCATACAATGTTAGACATTTATTAATGTTGAAAGAGCATAGGCCAGAGTACCTGAGTTTGATCTTGGGAGAGTGAGGCGAGGGTCGAGGAGATTGACGGTGATCGATCCTGGGCGATCCTAACTGTGAGCGGGTAAACTCGGAGGCAGAGCGGGTAGTGGGTCGGGGAGACCCTAGTGTGTGCGGTGAGGAAGCACGCGACGAATGGAGTGGAGACTCTCGTCCTAGGAATGGCGAAGCAATGGATCGCTCCAGAGAGCCTTGGCCCAACCTCGGAGAGCCCGTAGATCTATCAAAAGACTCACGGCCCATTCTAGGAGAGCCAATGGACCTTTCCAAAGACCCACGCTGGCCTATCATGGGTGACTTTCTGCATTTATCATCAAGAAGAAGAGCTCCTCTAGCTCGTTCGTATACCGGACGATACTGTGCACGCTCAGTCTTGGAAGTGAAGGTTGACTGATCTATATTAGTGGTAGCATGGGCAATACCATTGCTTGTAGCAGTGGTAGTTACTGTTGTACTTCCTGTGCTCACTGCAGTTTTGGGTGCGACTATCGCTGGTTTATCCTGGGATGCAGCAGTAGTTGTAGTTAATGAAAGTTTTGTAGCTACTATGGTTGAAGTCGCAGCCAAGGATGCCTTAGTACTCTGCAGAGCCATGAGGGCAGTAGCAGTTGGTATGAAATGTCGCATGGGAGGCGGCGTGAAGGTACCGTAGGGACCAGGTGTTGCAAGGGGATGTTTCTGAACCTGCAGTGCACTGATGACCACAGCTTCCCTGTTGTGATACCTGGTGCCAGAGTTAGTAGTGCCAAAGTTAGTAGTGCCGGGTTAGTTACACAAACTTCATGCAGGTACACCTCTGCTCGCTACAGTATATCCTCAATATAGTGCACCAATAGGGAGAATCCTCAGAGTGTCAGTTAAAGCAGAATAAAGTTTAAAAGAAAAAGGAAACCACTTACTCTACTGTATAACTAATATTGTACTGCACAGTTTATAGTTGTATTGCAACAAATATTGACAACAAAGAAGTTAACAATACAATTTACATAGTAGATTTTGATCATTTTAAAACTGTCATATTGAATTTTTCTGACATTCTCAAGAGCTCCTCTGATAACTTCTTCTCATATTATTAAGGCAAGTTTTTACCCTTTTCACTGTCCAGAAGTGAAACTGACTCTCAATGTCCAAAAATTAAAAAAAAAAAAATTCTTCTGAAATAGTAAAGAATCTTTTTCTGAAGGTAATGACACCAAAGTTGTGAAATTTGATGGAAAACTTACAGAATTATGCAGGGGCAAAGTTATCAGCCTCGGCACAATTTACACGCAAGCAATTTCACTTAGTTGGAATCTTATTTTAACCTTTTGAGGGTCCGTCTCGTAGTTTTATGGCTTTGAAGCCAGGGTCCAAGCTGTAGTTCTACACCATGAGCTCAGCTCACTCAGATAAGCTGTGAGCGGTAAATTTGGGCCTAGATATGAGAGAATGCATCTATGTACGTGGTAAAGGTGCACCATATAAAACAAATCCTGCACCACGCAGTGCATAATGAGGAAAAAACTGAGACCATGTTTTTGGATTAAAACAGCGACTTTGCGGTGTATTTTCTTATGTTTTTTACAGTTGTATTTGCGGTTTGTTGGTCTCATTTGATAGAATGGCAGATATATTACAGAAATAGAGATGATTTTGATTGGTTTTAGTACTGAAAATGGCAAAAAACTGAGCTCAAAGTAGCAGAAATTTTTAATTTTTGCCAATGTTCAAGAGTAAACAAATGACATCATGCATCCAATACACATCAGCTGGTGGGTCTAATGTGCATTCACGAATGTGCTGATATTATTTATACAATTATTACAATACTGCATCACAATAAATTTTCTATTTTTTTATGTGAATAAAAATTCCTTATGTGAAAAAAAAATAAAAATGGAATTCATTTGTATAGTCTGGAAACATAACTAATAAACAGAGGAAATGTTATTTTAGTGCCAGGAATGCCTGCATTGTTTATTCTGAACCCTATTTTGAAATTGGAATATTTTGAACATTGTGTGAAATTGGCCAAATTACAAATTTCCAATCACTTTAATGGGTAGTTGAAGTACAGTGGTACCTCGGTTTTCGTCGATAATTCATTCCAGAATGCTGTTCGAGCACCGTTACCAAACGAATTTGTTCCCATAAGGACACTGTGGCACTTGAGGTTTGCTCAAGGCAAATTCCCTTAAGGAAAGGGAGAAGATGCAAACTAGAAAGAGAGAGGCGCTCCCTATACAGGCGAAGGTAAAGAATAACGGAGCAGCTACAGGAGGCCAATATATCTGAAATACGAAAGGAGACACTAGTCAGAGAAATAGCAAACATCGAATTAAAACTAAAGGAATCTTACAGGAATCAAGAAATGCGGGAAGAACTAAAACCCATAAATGAAATTGAAGGAAACCCAAAGTATTTCTTTTCTTATGCAAAATCAAAGTCAAGAACAACATCCAGTATTGGGCCCCTACTTAAACGGGATGGGTGGGTCCTACACAGATGACAGCAAGGAAATGAGTGAGTTACTTAAGTCCCAGTATGACTCAGTTTTTAGCGAGCCGCTAAACGCATGCCTATCTGACATCACCCTGACGCTAAATGACTTCGAAAAGGCAATAAATGACATGCCCATGCACTCTGCTCCAGGCCCAGATTCATGGAACTCCGTGTTCATCAAGAACTGCAAGAAGCCCCTATCAAGTGCTTTTAACATCCTATGGAGAGGGAGCATGGACACTGGGGTCGTCCCGCAGTTACTAAAAACAACAGACATAGCACCACTCCACAAAGGGGGCAGTAAAGCAATAGCAAAGAACTACAGACCAATAGCTCTAACGTCCCATATCATAAAAATCTTTGAAAGGGTTTTAAGAAGCAAGATCGCCACTCATCTTGATACCCATCAATTGCACAACCCCGGGCAGCATGGGTTTAGAGCAGGGCGCTCCTGTCTGTTCTAACTACTGGACCACTACGACAAGGTCCTGGATGCTCTAGAAGACAAACAGAATGCAGATGTTATATACACAGACTTTGCAAAAGCCTTTGACAAGTGTGACCATGGTGTAATAGCACACAAAATGCGTGATAAAGGAATAACAGGAAAAGTTGGTAGATGGATCTATAATTTCCTAACAAGTAGAACACAAAGAGTAGTAGTCAACAGAGTAAAGTCTGAGGCAGCTACTGTGAAAAGCTCTGTTCCACAAGGCACAGTACTCGCTCCCATCCTGTTCCTCATCCTCATATCGGACATAGACAGGGTTATAAGCCACAGTGCCGTGTCTTCCTTTGCAGATGACACCCGAATCTGTATGACAGTGTCCACCGTTGAAGACACTGCAAGACTCCAAGCAGACATAAATCAAATCTTTAAATGGGCTGCAGAAAACAATATGTAGTTCAATGATGAGAAATTTCAATTACTCAGATACGGAAAACGTGAAGAAATTAAAATCTCATCGGAGTACAAAACTAATTCCAACCACACAATAGAGCGAAAAACTAATGTCAAAGACCTAGGAGTGATCATGTCAGAGGATCTCACCTTCAAGGACCATAACACCGTAGCAATTGCATCTGCTAGAAAAATGACAGGATGGATAATGAGAACCTTCAAAACCAGGGATGCCAAGCCCATGTTGACACTTTACAGATCGCTTGTTCTATCTAGGCTGGAATATTGCTGCACACTAACTGCACCTTTCAAGGCGGGTGAAATTGATGACCTTGAAAATGTGCAGAGAACCTTCACGGCACGCATAACTGCGATAAACCACCTCAATTACTGGGAACGCTTGAAGTTCCTAAACCTGTACTCTCTAGAACGCAGGTGGGAGAGATACATTATTATATACACGTGGAAAATTCTCGAGGGATTAGTACCAAACTTGCACACGAAAATCACTCCCTACGAAAGCAAAAGACTCGGCAGGCGATGTAACATCCCCCTAATGAAGAGCAGGGGTGCCACTAGCACGTTGAGGGACAACACAATAAGTGTCAGGGGCCCAAGAGTGTTCAACTGCCTCCCAGCATACATCAGGGGGATTACCAACAAACCCCTGGCTGTCTTCAAGCAGGCACTGGACAGGCACCTAAGGTCGGTACCTGACCAGCCAGGCTGTGGTTCGTGCGGCCAGCAGTAACAGCCTGGTTGATCAGGCTCTGGTCCAACATGAGGTCTGGTCACAGACCGGGCCGCAGGGGCGTTGACCCCTGGAATTCTCTCCAGGTAAGTAAACACATGTAAATTAGATTAGGCCATTTCAGACAACCAAAAATACACTTACAAAAGCACTTACAATAATACACTTACATAATTGTTCGAGTTGGGAGCTGTACGAAAACCGAGGTACCACTGTAGCTAATTGCGCGATTTCTTATGCTCAATCGATAAAATAAAAGTAATACAGTGGACCCTCGGTTTTCGTACAGCTCCCAACTCGAACAATTATGTAAGTATATTTTTAAGTGCCTTTGTATGTGTATTTTTGTGGGTCTGAAACGACTAATCTAATTTACATTCATTCTTTTTTTTTTTTTTTTATTAACACATCGGCCGATTCCCACCAAGGCAGGGTGGCCCGAAAAAGAAAAACTTTCATCATCATTCACTCCATCACTGTCTTGCCAGAAGGGTGCTTTACACTACAGTTATAAAACTGCAACATTAACACCCCTCCTTCAGAGTGCCGGCACTGTACTTCCCATCTCCAGAACTCAAGTCCGGCCTGCCGGTTTCCCTGAATCCCTTCATAAATGTTACTTTGCTCACACTCCAACAGCACGTCAAGTATTAAAAACCATATGCCTCCATTCACTCCTATCAAATACGCTCACACATGCTTGCTGGAAGTCCAAGCCCCTCGCACACAAAACTTCCTTTACCCCCTCCCTCCAACCTTTCCTAGGCCGACCCCTACCCCGCCTTCCCTCCACTACAGATTTATACACTCTCGAAGTCACTCTGTCTCGTTCCATTCTCTCTACATGTCCAAACCACCTCAACAACCCCTCCTCAGCTCTCTGAACAATCGTTTTGGTAATCCCGCACCTCCTCCTAATTTCCAAACTCCGAATTCTCTGCATTATATTCACACCACACATTGACCTCAGACATGACATCTCCACTGCCTCCAGCCTTCTCCTCGTTGCAACATTCATCACCCATGCTTCACACCCATATAAGAGCGTTGGTATAACTATACTCTCATACATTCCCTTTACTTCCATGGACAAGGTTCTTTGTCTCCACAGACTCCGAAGTGCTCCACTCACCCTTTTCCCTCATCAATTCTATGATTCACCTCATCCTTCATAGACCCATCCGCCGACATGTCCACTCCCAAATATCTGAATACATTCACCTCCTCCATACTCTCTCCCTCCAATCTGATATCCAATCTTTCGTCACCTATTCTTTTTGTTATCCTCATCACCTTACTCTTTCCTATATTCACTTTCAATTTTCTTCTTTACACACCCTACCAAATTCATCCACCAACCTCTGCAGCTTCTCTTCAGAATCTCCCAAAGCACAGTGTCATCAGCAAAAGCAACTGTGACAACTCCCACTTTGTATTTGCTTCTTATCTTTTAGCCCAACACCTCTTGCCAAGACCCTCGCATTCACTTCTCTTACAACCCCATCTATAAATATATTGAACAACCACGGTGACATCACACATCCTTGTCTAAGGCCCACTTTTACTGGGAAATAGTCCCCTTCCCTCCTACACACTCTAACCTGAGCCTCACTATCCTCATAAAAACTCTTCACTGCTTTCAGTAACCTTCCTCCTATTCCATACACCTGCAACATCTGCCACATTGCCCCCTATCTACCCTATCATACGCCTTTTCCAAATCCATAAATGCCACAAAAACATCTTTACCCTTATCCAAATACTGTTCACCTATATGTTTCACTGTAAACACTTGGTCTACACACCCCCTACCTTTCCTAAACCCCCCTTGTTCATCTGCTATCCTGCTTTCTGTTTTACTCTTAATTCTTTCAATAATAACTCTACCATACACTTTACCAGGTACACTCAACAGACTTATTCCCCTATAATTTTGCACTCTCTTTTGTCCCCTTTGCCTTTATACAAAGGAACAATACACGCTCTCTGCCAATCCCTAGGTACCTTACCCTCTTCCATACATTTATTAAATAATAGCACCAACCACTCCAAAATTATATCCCCACCTGCTTTTAACATTTCTATCTTTATCCCATCAATCCCAGCTGCCTTACCCCTTTCATTCTACCCACTGCCTCACGAACTTCCCCTACACCCACAACTGGCTCTTCCACACTCCTACAAGATGTTATTCCTCCTTGCCCTACACACGAAATCACAGCTTCCCTGTCTTCATCAACATTTAACAAATCCTCAAAATATTCTCTCCATCTTCCCGATACCTCTAACTCTCCATTTAATAACTCTCCTCTCCTATTTTTAACTGTCAAATCCATTTGTTCTCTAGGCTTCCTCAACTTATTAATCTCATTCCAAAACTTTTTCTTATTTTCAACAAAATTTGCTGATAACATCTCACCCACTCTCTCATCTGCTCTCTTTTTACATTGCTTCACCACTCTTTTAACCTCTCTTTTTCTCTCCATATACTCTTCCCTCCTTGCATCACTTCTACTTTGTAAAAACCTCTCATTCATTCTTATGGGAACATATTCATTCGGTAATGGCACTCAAACAGCATTCTGGAAAGAATTATCGACGAAAACCAAGGGTCCACTGTACTAGGAAAATAGCTAAGAATTTGGTTGACTGCAATAATGTAATTGGCCTAAAATGGGAGTCAAATTGGGCAAAATCGCTGATGCGTAAATATCACTGATGCATCAAAATTTGTGAGAGCGTAATTTCGTCAATTTTCCATCAAATTTCGTACTTTTTGTTTTATTACCTTCAGAAAAAATGCTCTACCATTTCAAAGGAAAAAATAATTTTTTTGTTTTTAAATTCTTGGACCCTGTGGACAAGTTTCAGATCGGGGTCTGGACCTTGAAAGGGTTAAGCCAATTACATTGTTCCAGTTGGCCAATTTCTTAGCTATGTCACTTACATATCTTCCATTCTATCAAATAAGCTTAAGGAACCTCCCATTAAACTATTTCAACTGCCCTATACATGTATAGTGATTAAAATTCGGTAATTTGGCCAATTTTGCACACAATTAAAAAAATACCAGTTTAAAAATAGAGTCCATAATGAATAATGGAGACACTCCTGGCACTAAAACATTTCCTCTGTTCATTGAGGGTATTGAAGACACCACTAAAATTTTTTTTTTTTGTTCAATTTCATTTTTTTTGTAGAATCAGGTATGGATAGTTTATGTTAGGAAAAAAGTTTGGAGAAATTCTGGCAACAAATAAATGAATGAAAAATAAAATAAGAAAAAATTTGATTTGGCACAACTTATGGCCAATTTGGCCAGGGCCAAAATTGTTTTGGTCAGTCTCTACAGATAAAGTAACATCCACTGATGTTAATAGGAATGTACAAACTAATTTACCTCCAGTTTCATCCTCCCAAAAAATAAAGCTCATAAGTTTTTTACAAAATAAAATATTTGCACTACACAGCTGCCTATAATGAAAAAAAAAATAGGGGCTATCTGGATTATTTTTTCCTTTCATTGTAAAACAATCATTGTTGAATGGTTACTTGAAAATCATTTCCTTCCATTCATTATTTCATGGTGATAAATGAACATGTAAGTCAACAGCTTACTTTCAGGAAAAATGAAGAAAACAGGAATTGGTCTATGACTTTTTGAGCAAATATATATATATTTTTTTGAGAGCGAACGATGCTACTTATGTATGAAAGCATATGAAATCAGTGTTGCTATACACTCCTCCTGCAGTATCCTGTGGTCATAATCACATTTTCTCTGGTAGTGATCGATCAGAGAGATCATAATACTATAATCGTCCATGTAATTGCCCTATGCCTAAGCGCCTACCTCACCTCACTATTATGTCTATTTATTCGCATATGATTGTCTGTATGTATTATGTTTATATGATGTGTAGTGTCTTTCGTATACAATTATGAACAACGTGTGATAACTGGAAAAAAGAAATTCTCAAAAATATCATAAATATACAGTAGGGCCCCGCTTTTCGGCGTTTCGTCTTTCGGCGTTCCGTTCATACGGCGAGTTCAAATTATGACCAAAACTTTTGTATACGGCGCGCGCCACCCGGTTTGTTTACATTTTCCGTGAGCACATCTCTCTATTATGTAATCATCACTCTTGGGCACATTAAATGTCCAATTTTACGTCAATATAGACATTTTCATTAATCCATCTATGATATTTTCTTCAAAATTATAAAAGAAACACGTTACAAAGCATATAAACATGCTGTTTATGTGCTATGGTGTTGCCGGGCGGAGGGAAAACATTACGTAATATTAATAATAATCACTCTTGGGCACATTAAATGTCTTATTTTACGTTAATATAGACATTTTCATTAATCCATCTATAATTTTTTCTTCAAAATTATATAAGAAACATGTTACATAGCATATAAACAGCATGTTTATATGCTATGGTGTTCCCGGGCGGAGGGAAAACATTACGTAATATTAATAATAATCACTCTTGGGCACATTAAATGTCTTATTTTACGTTAATATAGACATTTTCATTAATCCATCTATGATTTTTTCTTCAAAATTATATAAGAAACATGTTACATAGCATATAAACAGCATGTTTATATGCTATGGTGTTGCCGGGCGGAGGGAAAACATTACGTAATATTAATAATAATCACTCTTGGGCACATTAAATGTCTTATTTTACGTTAATATAGACATTTTCATTAATCCATCTATGATTTTTTCTTCAAAATTATATAAGAAACATGTTACATAGCATATAAACAGCATGTTTATATGCTATGGTGTTGCCGGGCGGAGGGAAAACATTACGTAATATTAATAATAATCACTCTTGGGCACATTAAATGTCTTATTTTACGTTAATATAGACATTTTCATTAATCCATCTATGATTTTTTCTTTAAAATTATATAAGAAACATGTTACATAGCATATAAATATGCTGTTTATATGCTATGGTGTTGCCGGGCGGAGGGAAAACATTACGTAATATTAATAATAATCACTCTTGGGCACATTAAATGTCTTATTTTACGTTAATATAGACATTTTCATTAATCCATCTATGATTTTTTCTTCAAAATTATATAAGAAACATGTTACATAGCATATAAACATGCTGTTTATATGCTATGGTGTTGCCGGCGGAGGGAAAACATTACGTAATATTAA
This sequence comes from Cherax destructor, assembly GCA_009830355.1. NCBI lineage: Eukaryota > Metazoa > Arthropoda > Malacostraca > Decapoda > Parastacidae > Cherax > Cherax destructor. The sequence goes on along the minus strand of WNWK01009082.1, from coordinate 35,804 downwards.
TAATAATCACTCTTGGGCACATTAAATGTCTTATTTTACGTTAATATAGACATTTTCATTAATTCATCTATGATATTTTCTTCAAAATAATTTAAAAAAACGCGTTACATAGCATATAAACATGATACATACACCCACAGAATAAAAATTGACAAATATGAGATTTGTTTACCAAACGACTTTGTAGAAGTCGGAAGAATTACGTTTTCTCTAGTCAAACACTGAGGGATAACTGTAGAAAAATATTCCTTTCATATGCCTTCACTCTATATATAGTTATTCACGACCCTTGTGGGTTTAGCACTTCTTTTTTATTATGATAATAATAATGGTAATACTATCATTAACTCTAAAAATAAGTGTGTTGCATGAGAATGGGAGTGTTGCTGTTTGTTTATTTTGTACTAACTTGTACACAATATAAGAGTATTTGTATTGTGAGGTAATTATTATTATAATAAAAAAAATTATTTTGAGGTAAAAGTCTCACAAACTCTTACAAACGTATGTGAATGAACTAAAAGTGGACACGTATTAATCGCATTCATTTCGCCTGACCGAGTGATCGCCCACTACCTGTTCAGTTTGTTTTTTTACCTTGTCTGAACTCCGTATCTCGTTCTCTCTCTCGTTTACTCTTTCGTTTACTAGTTGGCTCTCATTGACTATGGCGTCTAAGCTTAGTTGTGATAAAAAGAGGAGTCGTAAGCCTCTTACTTTAAGTGCCAAGTTAGAAATGATTAAACTAAGTGAACTGACTTTTTTGGGTTATTCTGGGTTGTCTACGCATATCTGTTATGTATGATAATCTATGTAACTGTATTTGTGTATACCTAAATGAACTTACTAACAAGGTATATGTTGATCGCTGAGATAGCCATCAAATACAGTTACATATAGCAGCATATGTGTAGAGAACCCAGGATAACCCAAGAGTGTACTCACCTAATTGTGGTTGCAGGGGTCGAGACTTAGCTCCTGGCCCCGCCTCTTCACTGACCGCTACTAGGTCCTCTCTCTCCCTGCTCCATGATCTTTATCATACCTCGTCTTAAAGCTATGTATGGTTCCTGCCTCCACTACATCACTTGCCAGACTATTACACTTCCTGACTACTCTATGGCTGAAGAAATGCTTCCTAACATCCCTTTGACTCATCTGAGTCTTCAACTAACACTCTTGCTAGGAGCTAGTGCTGCTGGGGATTGCAAGTTAAAACCTATGATAATTTATCACTCAGAGAATCCTAGGGCCCTAAAGAACTATGCAAAAGATAGCCTCCCTGTTTATTATAAATCCAATTCAAAAGCTTGAATGACTACTGATCTTTTCATAAATTGGTTCACAGACTATTTTTAAGCCATTGTTAATACTTTAAGGTAAGTAATAAGTGTACTCTGTGTGTATCTTACTTTTTATTGTGTTTTTTAATGCCTAGTGCTATTGCTAACTTAATATAAGTTAATGTAAGCTTGTTGTCTGGCATTTATATGCATTTAGAAGTGGAAAAAAATGGCGTTCTGCTTTTCGGCGATGTCTGCTTTAAGGCACTAGCCTGGAACCTAACCTGCCGAGATCATGGCATATCCAGCACTTCTGAGACCCTCTCTCAGCTTATTTCTTGTCAAGGATAAGCTCCTCTCACTGTATAATGATGCAAAATGTTAATTTTAATAAATTAGCGAAAAAAAAGTTAAAAAGAAAATGAAAAAAATCAGAATTGCTGAAAATTCACAACATCCACACAGAGATATGCTAACTGTGGTGTCATCATAAGAAATGTTGCAGTGACTATATAATCTGTTGTAGAAACATCGTACAAACATGAGACTTACAGCAAAAATATTGCTAGATTGTTGAACTATTTTTCTGTAAGCTTCAACTCAATTTTCGATTATTTTTTCATTTTTGTACCCCGCCCAAGTGCGCGGACATGATACCCCTTAGTCACATCCCCAGGCCCCTTCTATAAAACATCTGCTTTCCATTTTGAATTCTTATTCACACAAAAATGGAAGATTTACTCTATTTCTCATATAATACAATGCAAACAGGAAAAGATTGGTCATGACTTACAGCGTCCCAATAATTGAATCAGACCTATTAAAAATCCATAAAACAGACTGGGGGTTGTTGGGGCCTTATTCATCCTCTGGAATATTGGCAAAAATTGAATACAGTGGACCCCCGGTTTACGTACTGCTCCAAACTCGAACAATTATGTAAGTGTATTTTTGTAAGTGCTTTTGTAAGTGTATTTTTGGAGGTCTAAAAGGACTAATCTAATTTACATTATTCCTTATGGGAACAAATTCATTTGGTAACGGCACTTGAACAGCATTCTGGAATGAATTAATTACGTAAACTGGGGGTCCACTGTATTTCGGTTGCTTTAAGCTCAATATCAATCTACTTCTAGTCTGGAAACCAATCAAAATCATGTCTATTTCAGTATTATGTCTTCCATTCTATCAATTGATACCAAGAAACAGCCAATAAAACCATAAAAGCCATCCGAGAAAACACCACACAGTCGCTATTTTAAACTATACAAACAGTCACAGTTTTGTTTTTCCCATCAAACACTGTATGAGTAGGATTTTTCTTTTCTATGGTGCATGCAGACCCATTCTCTCATATCTAGGTCACAATTTACTGCTAATGGTTTAACCAAGTGAGCTGAGCTCAGGACATAGTACTACGTGAGGGACTCTGACCTCAATGATGTAGATCTATGGACAGTGAAAGGGTTAATTAAGGCATGTTATCAAGGTACGTTATCAAGGAAAGTTATTATGGCAAGTTATTAAAGCAGGTCAAAAACAGAAGTTAATAATGCAATCTGTGGTTAAATGTTAATATTGTTTATAATAAATATTTAACACAAAATTTATGGGTTAATAAAGTTGTATAAACAACACTTGTTGGGTGAACAAACAGATTAATTTATAGAGGAAGACCTACACTTACAAAGAAGTGTTGCTGGCTTAGTAACTTACAAACTAGTGCTGCTGGCTTAGTAACTTACCAGTGATGCTGGCTTAGTAACTTACAAGTGTTGCTGGCTTAGTAACTTACAAACAAGTGGTGATGCTGATTCAGTAACTTACAAACAAGTGTTGTTGCTTACAGTAGCTGTAAGCAACATTACATCACTAGTGTTGCTTCACTTGCTGACATCAGCCAACACAACAGTGGCTGCAAGCAACAATACAGTGTTGCTAGACTTACTTCTTCATGAGGTCATTGATGTGTGCCTCAGACACAGTAGGGAACATTGCAGCGATCTTTGCGATGGCGGCCAACTGTTGTGAGTGTTCCACAGTGTCCGTGGAACCACCAGCCTCCTGCATGGAACACAACACTCATTATTACATTAACATTGTACTCATTATAAAGTACAAGACTCACTATAACATTAACATTATACTCATTATAAAGCACTGAACACAAGACTCACTATAACAGTAATATTATACTCATTATAAAACACAAGACTCACTGTAACACTAACATTATACTCATTATCAAACACACAAACAGTGTAACAAGTTTTCACACCATAATGCAGATTTAAAGTACAAACAAACATTTATGTTCAGTGTCAATTTCTCCATTGATCTGCATCTTATGCAAGAAACAAGTGTTTAAAGTGAAGTGCACTTTCTTAATGCTTGTGTTAAGTGGAATGCTGTACCTTGTTACACTTTAATAAGTGCACTTCTTAATGCTTGTGTTAAGTGGAATGCTGTACCTTGTTCCACTTTTGGAGTGACACAAACTATATTTTTATGTCAACTAGGCTTCACAAATACCAGATTAAGTGGTCCTCTATCCATCAAAAATAACCTAGTGTGCCTACCACTGTATTATTTCATTTAAATTACATTACTTGAATGGCATAAAGAAATAAACATTATTATTTTTATCATTATTATTATTATTATTATTATTATAGAGGGGCCTCGTTTATATGACTCATAGGTTGCCGACCCCATGCAATAAGCAAAAATTGCCAGCGAGTGGAATTTTTTTTTTTCATTACTAAACACATCTACAGCACCCGATAATGTGTTTACACTATCATACATCAATCGATCAATACAGCTAAGCATAAAAAACAGATAAAAAATGTAAAATAAATACACAGTACAATATACAATACTTACTTTAAAATATGACACCGGTTGCCCTTCTCTTTGCAACTGGCAGAAAAGAGGTAAAGGCACCGAACATAATGAACAATGCTCATCTGAAAGCCAATGTAAATGTGGAACATCACAAAGAGGGTGCTGAATACACAGGGCCTTCCTCTATTACATACCACATTGGAAATAAGTTATATACGACAAAAGCAATAAACAGTTTTGCCTCGCAAAGAGGAAACGAGTACCCACTGAATGTGGCAGTTATAACTATGTGAGATTTTTACTGTATAAGGCACCTTCGTCAGTCACCCATCTGACTGTCTTTGCAACAGTGCCATACTGTGATGTTAAGAGGACAGGTGACCTATGACTGGTTTTGAGAGTTTTGCTACTTCTGCAGCTCAGCCTTGGTCCAGACTTGTCTGATGCTTGGTCCAGACCTGTCTGGTGCTTGGTCCAGACTTGTCTGGTGCTTGGTCCAGACCTGTCTGGTGCTTGGTCCAGACTTGTCTGATGCTTGGTCCAGACCTGTCTGGTGCTTGGTCCAGACCTGTCTGGTGCTTGGTCCAGACCTGTCTGGTGCTTGGTCCAGACCTGTCTGGTGCTTGGTCCAGATCTGTCTAGTGCTTGGTCTAGGCTTGTCTGGTGCTTGGTCCAGGCTTGTCTGGTGCTTGGTCCAGGCTTGTCTGGTGCTTGGTCCAGGCTTGTCTGGTGCTTGGTCCAGGCTTGTCTGGTGCTTGGTCCAGACTTGTCTGGTGCTTGGTCAAGGCTTGTCTGGTGCTTGGTCCAGACCTGTCTGGTGCTTGGTCCAGACCTGTCTGGTGCTTGGTCCAGACCTGTCTGGTGCTTGGTCCAGACATGTCTGGTGTTTGGTCCAGACCTGTCTGTTGCTTGGTCCAGACCTGTCTGGTGCTTGGTCCAGACCTGTCTAGTGCTTGGTCTAGGCTTGTCTGGTGCTTGGTCCAGGCTTGTCTGGTGCTTGGTCCAGGCTTATCTGGTGCTTGGTCCAGGCTTGTCTGGTGCTTGGTCCAGGCTTGTCTGGTGCTTGGTCCAGGCTTGTCTGGTGCTTGGTCCAGACTTGTCTGGTGCTTGGTCAAGGCTTGTCTGGTGCTTGGTCCAGACCTGTCTGGTGCTTGTCCAGCCTGTCTGTGCTTGGTCCAGACTTGTCTGGTGCTTGGTCCAGCTGTCTGGTGTTTGGTCCAGACCTGTCTGTTGCTTGGTCCAGACCTGTCTGGTGCTTGGTCCAGACCTGTCTAGTGCTTGGTCCAGGCTTGTCTGGTGATTGGTCCAGGCTTGTCTGGTGCTTGGTCCAGACTTGTCTGGTGCTTGGTCCAGGCTTGTCTGGTGCTTGGTCCAGGCTTGTCTGGTGCTTTGTCCAGGCTTGTCTGTTGCTTGGCCCAGACTTGTCTGGTGATTGGTCCAGGTTTGTCTGGTGCTTGGTCCAGACCTGTCTGGTGCTTGGTCCAGACCTATCTAGTGCTTGGTCTAGGCTTGTCTGGTGCTTGGCCCAGACTTGTCTGTTGCTTGGTCCAGGCTTGTCTGGTGCTTGGTTCAGACTTGTCTGGTGATTGGTCCAGGCTTGTCTGGTGCTTGGTCCAGACCTGTCTGGTGATTGGTCCAGGCTTGTCTGGTGCTTGGTCCAGACCCGTCTGGTGATTGGTCCAGGCTTGTCTGGTGCTTGGTTCAGACCCATTTGGTGAATGGTCCAGGCTTGTCTGGTGCTTGGTTCAGACCCGTCTGGTGATTGGTCCAGGCTTGTCTGGTGCTTGGTTCAGACTTGTCTGGTGATTGGTCCAGGCTTGTCTGGTGCTTGGTCCAGACCTGTCTGGTGATTGGTCCAGGCTTGTCTGGTGCTTGGTCCAGACCCGTCTGGTGATTGGTCCAGGCTTGTCTGGTGCTTGGTTCAGACCTGTCTGGTGATTGGTCCAGGCTTGTCTGGTGCTTGGTCCAGACTTGTCTGGTGCTTGGTCCAGGCTTGTCTGGTGCTTGGTCCAGGCTTGTCTGGTGCTTGGCACAGACTTGTCTGGTGCTTGGTCCAGACTTGTCTGGTGCTTGGTCCAGGCTTGTCTGGTGCTTGGTCCAGACTTGTCTGGTGCTTGGTCCAGGCTTGTCTGGTGCTTGGTCCAGGCTTGTCTGGTGCTTGGCACCTGGAGTCTACCTGGAGAGAATTCCAGGGGTCAACGCCCCCGGCCCGGTCCGTGACCAGGCCTCTTGTTGGACCAGAGCCTGATCAACCAGGCTGTTACTGCTGGCCGCACGCAGTCCAACATACGAACCACAGCCCGGCTGATCAGGTACCGACTTGAGGTGCCTGTCCAGTGCCTGCTTGAAGACAGCCAGGGGCTTGTTGGTAATCCCCCTGATGTATGCTGGGAGGCAGTTGAACAATCTTGGGCCCCTCACACTTATTGTGTTGTCCCTCAACGTGCTAGTGGCACCCCTGCTCTTCATTGGGGGAATGTTACATCGCCTGCCGAGTCTTTTGCTTTCGTAGGGAGTGATTTTTGTGTGCAAGTTTGGTACTAAGCCCTCGAGAATTTTCCATGTGTATATAATAATGTATCTCTCCCGCCTGCGTTCTAGAGAGTACAGGTTTAGGAACTTCAACCGTTCCCAGTAGTTGAGGTGGTTTATCGCACTTATGCGTGCCGTGAAGGTTCTCTGCACATTTTCAAGGTCAGCAATTTCACCCGCCTTGAAAGGTGCAGTTAGTGTGCAGCAATATTCCAGCCTAGATAGAACAAGCGATCTGTACAGTGTCAACATGGGCTTGGCATCCCTGGTTTTGAAGGTTCTCATTATCCATCCTGTCATTTTTCGAGCAGATGCAATTGCTACATTGTTATGGTCCTTGAAGGTGAGATCCTCTGACATGAACACTCCCAGGTCTTTGACATTAGTTTTTCGCTCTATTGTGTGGTTGGAATTAGTTTTGTACTCCGATGAGATTTTAATTTCTTCACGTTTTCCGTATCTGAGTAATTGAAATTCCTCATCATTGAACTTCATATTGTTTTCTGCAGCACATTTAAAGATTTGGTTTATGTCTGCTTGGAGTCTTGCAGTGTCTTCAACGGTGGACACTGTCATACAGATTCGGGTGTCATCTGCAAAGGAAGACACAGCACTGTGGCTTATATCCCTGTCAATGTCTGATATGAGGATGAGGAATAGGATGGGAGCAAGTACTGTGCCTTGTGCCTTGTCTGGTGATTGGTCCAGGCTTGTCTGGTGCTTGGTCCAGGCTTGTCTGGTGCTTGGTCCAGGCTTGTCTGGTGCTTGGTCCAGGCTTGTCTGGTGCTTGGTCCAGGCTTGTCTGGTGCTTGGTCCAGGCTTGTCTGGTGCTTGGTCCAGGCTTGTCTGGTGCTTGGTCCAGGCTTGTCTGGTGCTTGGTCCAGGCTTGTCTGGTTCTTGGTCCAGGCTTGTCTGGTGCTTGGTCCAGGCTTGTCTGGTGCTTGGTCCAGACTTGTCTGGTGCTTGGTCCAGGCTTGTTTGGTGCTTGGTCCAGGCTTGTCTGGTGCTTGGTCCAGGCTTGTCTGTTGCTTGGCCCAGACTTGTCTGGTGATTGGTCCAGGCTTGTCTGGTGCTTGGTCCAGGCTTGTCTGGTGCTTGGTCCAGACTTGTCTGGTGATTGGTCCAGACTTGTCTGGTGCTTGGTCCAGGCTTGTCTGGTGCTTGGTCCAGGCTTGTCTGGTGCTTGGTCCAGGCTTGTCTGGTGCTTGGCACAGACTTGTCTGGTGCTTGGTCCAGGCTTGTCTGGTGCTTGGTCCAGGCTTGTCTGGTGCTTGGTCCAGGCTTGTCTGGTGCTTGGTCCAGGCTTGTCTGGTGCTTGGTCCAGGCTTGTCTGGTGCTTGGTCCAGGCTTGTCTGTTGCTTGGCCCAGACTTGTCTGGTGATTGGTCCAGGCTTGTCTGGTGCTTGGTCCAGGCTTGTCTGGTGCTTGGTCCAGGCTTGTCTGGTGCTTGGTCCAGACTTGTCTGGTGATTGGTCCAGGCTTGTCTGGTGCTTGGTCCAGGCTTGTCTGGTGCTTGGTCCAGGCTTGTCTGGTGCTTGGTCCAGGCTTGTCTGGTGCTTGGCACAGACTTGTCTGGTGCTTGGTCCAGGCTTGTCTGGTGCTTGGTCCAGGCTTGTCTGGTGCTTGGTCCAGGCTTGTCTGGTGCTTGGTCCAGGCTTGTCTGGTGCTTGGTCCAGGCTTGTCTGGTGCTTGGTCCAGGCTTGTCTGGTGCTTGGTCCAGGCTTGTCTGGTGCTTGGTCCAGGCTTGTCTGGTGCTTGGTCCAGACTTGTCTGGTGCTTGGTCCAAGCTTGTCTGGTGCTTGGTCCAGGCTTGTCTGGTGATTGGTCCAGGCTTGTCTGGTGCTTGGTCCAGACTTGTCTGGTGCTTGGCCCAGACTTGTCTGGTGATTGGTCCAGGCTTGTCTGGTGCTTGGTTCAGACCCATCTGGTGATTGGTCCAGGCTTTTCTGGTGCTTGGTCCAGACCCATTTGGTGAATGGTCCAGGCTTGTCTGGTGCTTGGTTCAGACCCGTCTGGTGATTGGTCCAGGCTTGTCTGGTGCTTGGTTCAGACTTGTCTGGTGATTGGTCCAGGCTTGTCTGGTGCTTGGTCCAGACCTGTCTGGTGATTGGTCCAGGCTTGTCTGGTGCTTGGTCCAGACCCGTCTGGTGATTGGTCCAGGCTTGTCTGGTGCTTGGTTCAGACCTGTCTGGTGATTGGTCCAGGCTTGTCTGGTGCTTGGTCCAGACCCATTTGGTGATTGGTCCAGGCTTGTCTGGTGCTTGGTCCAGACCCATTTGGTGATTGGTCCAGGCTTGTCTGGTTCTTGGTCCAGGCTTGTCTGGTGATTGGTCCAGGCTTGTCTGGTGCTTGGTCCAGGATTGTCTGGTGCTTGGTCCAGGCTTGTCTGGTGCTTGGTCCAGGCTTGTCTGGTGCTTGGTCCAGGCTTGTCTGGTGCTTGGTCTAGACCCGTCTGGTGATTGGTCCAGGCTTGTCTGGTGCTTGGTCCAGGCTTGTCTGGTGCTTGGTCCAGACCCATCTGGTGCTTGGTCCAGGCTTGTCTGGTGCTTGGTCCAGGCTTGTCTGGTGATTGGTCCAGACCCATCTGGTGATTGGTCCAGGCTTGTCTGGTGCTTGGTGCAGGCTTGTCTGGTGCTTGGTCCAGGCTTGTCTGGTGCTTGGTCCAGACCCGTCTGGTGCTTGGTTCAGGATTGTCTGGTGCTTGGTCCAGGCTTGTCTGGTGATTGGTCCAGGCTTGTCTGGTGATTGGTCCAGACTCATCTGGCCGAAACACGGGGCACAATGCGAAACTCAGGACAAAATTTAGTCAAAAAAAAGGGGTCTAAACTCGAAGCCACCGATACTCAGGGCAGCCAAAACTCAGGGTTCCACTGTATACATAATTCTGACTCACATTACTATGCATACTACATATACTAGTGGACAATGGAAGTCTAATATTAATTCTGCTCTGGAACTCTTTCTTGATAGCTGCAACAGACCTCATAGGCATAACACAAGGCACAAAACCTCTATGATATTCCTCATGTCCAACTTAACCTGTGTAAAGAATCAAGGCCCATAAAAGACCTTAAAATCTGGAACTCTCTGCCTGAAGATTCCAAAGGTTTGCTATCTGCCAGTCACTTCAGCAGTACTATTATAAAGCACCTCATTGCCTTAATGTGATCTTAACAGTAATATACTACATCATACAAATCCTAAAACCTGCTGTCTACATCATTCCTGGCAGTTTTCCTTCAACTCCCATATATTGTTTAAGCATATACTATCTCATTATACTGTTCGACAGGCATATACTATCTCATTCTATTGTTAGACAGGCATATACTATCTCACTGTATTGTTAGATAGGAATATACCATCTCATTGTATTGTTAGACAGGCATATACTATCTCACTGTATTGTTAGACAGGCATATACTATCTCACTGTATTGTTAGACAGGCATATAATATCTCATTGTATTGTTAGACAGGCATATACTATCTCACTGTATTGTTAGACAGGCATATAATATCTCATTGTATTGTTAGACAGGCATATACTATCTCACTGTATTGTTAAACAGGCATATACTATCTCATTATATATTGCATTGTTCCTAAGTCATTGGTTGTGCTCGCTCTGTTCAACTAGACAGTTATATTTTCTTATGAATTTTTTATGAATTAACTGAGTAAATTATAAGTACAATACATCCTAAGTTTTGCCTGAGATGCTGTGCAGTTTTTGGTCCCTCAGATTATTGTATATCCTGGTCAGTAATACTAAAATTCAGATCAGTATCTGCATTTGTATCTGACCAATATTACAACAAATATTACAACAAATTGATTTACTAAAACTTCCAACAAATTCCGTTTTTTTTTTTTAAATTCCAGTAGTAGTGTTGAATGTTACGAGAGCCAGGTGGTCCAATGGTTAGCACACTGGCCTAGAGCCAGGTGGTCTAGTGGTTAGCACACTGGCCTAGAGCCAGGTGGTCCAGTGGTTAGCACATTGGCCTAGAGCCAGGTGGTCCAGTGGTTAGCATACTGGCCTAGAGCCAGGTGGTCCAATGGTTAGCACACTGGCCTAGAGCCAGGTGGTCCAGTGGTTAGCACATTGGCCTAGAGCCAGGTGGTCCAGTGGTTAGCACACTGGCCTAGTCAGGTGGTCCAATGGTTAGCACACTGGCCTAGAGCCAGGTGGTCCAATGGTTAGCACACTGGCCTAGAGCCAGGTGGTCTAGTGGTTAGCACACTGGCCTAGAGCCAGGTGGTCCACTGGTTAGCACACTGGCCTAGAGGCAGGTGGTACAATGGTTAGCACACTGGCCTAGAGCCAGGTGGTCCAGTGGTTAGCACACTGGCCTAGAGCCAGGTGGTCCAGTGGTTAGCACATTGGCCTAGAGCCAGGTGGTCCAGTGGTTAGCACACTGGCCTAGAGCCAGGTGGTCTAGTGGTTAGCACACTGGCCTAGAGCCAGGTGGTCTAGTGGTTAGCACACTGGCCTAGAGCCATGTGGTCCAATGGTTAGCACACTAGCCTAGAGTCAGGTGGTCCAGTGGTTAGCACACTGGCCTAGTGTCAGGTGGTCAAATGGTTAGCACACTAGCCTAGAGTCAGGTGGTCCAGTGGTTAGCACACTGGCCTAGAGCCAGGTGGTCCAGTGGTTAGCACACTGGCCTAGAGCCAGGTGGTCCAATGGTTAGCACACTGGCCTAGAGCCAGGTGGTCCAATGGTTAGCACACTGGCCTAGAGCCAGGTGGTCTAGTGGTTAGCACACTGGCCTAGAGCCAGGTGGTCCAATGGTTAGCACACTAGCCTAGAGTCAGGTGGTCCAGTGGTTAGCACACTGGCCTAGAGCCAGGTGGTCCAAAAGTTAGCACACTGGCCTAGAGCCAGGTGGTCCAATGGTTAGCACACTGACCTAGAGCCAGGTGGTCCAATGGTTAGCACACTGGCCTAGAGCCAGGTGGTCCAATGGTTAGCACACTGGCCTAGAGCCAGGTGGTCTAGTGGTTAGCACACTGGCCTAGAGCCAGGTGGTCCAATGGTTAGCACACTAGCCTAGAGTCAGGTGGTCCACTGGTTAGCACACTGGCCTAGAGCCAGGTGGTCCAGTGGTTTGCACACTGGCCTAGAGCCAGGTGGTCCAGTGGTTAGCACACTGGCCTAGAGCCAGGTGGTCCAATGGTTAGCACACTGGCCTAGAGCCAGGTGGTCCAGTGGTTTGCACACTGGCCTAGAGCCAGGTGGTCCAGTGGTTAGCACACTGGCCTAGAGCCAGGTGGTCCAATGGTTAGCACACTAGCCTAGAGTCAGGTGGTCCACTGGTTAGCACACTGGCCTAGAGCCAGGTGGTCCAGTGGTTAGCACACTGGCCTAGAGCCAGGTGGTCCAATGGTTAGCACACTGGCCTAGAGCCAGGTGGTCCAGTGGTTAGCACACTGGCCTAGAGCCAGGTGGTCCAGTGGTTACCACACTGGCCTAGAGCCAGGTGGTCCAGTGGTTAACACACTGGCTTGTGAGTTTACATTCACTTGGTTCAAGCCCCTACCATTTCCTAATTTATTTCTACTAGTACAGTGGACCCTCGGTTAACGAATACCCCGGAAATCGTGCAATTATGTAAGTATAATTTTGTAAGTTCTTGTGGAAGTGTATTTTTTTGGGTCTGAAATAGACTAACCTACGTGAAATTTTTCCTTAAGGGAGTAAATTCGTTCGGTAATGGCACTTGAGCAGACTTCAGGAGTGAAGTTTTTACGAAACTCGGGGGTCCACTGTAGTTCTAAACACAGTAGTACCCCGAGTTTCGGCCATGTCCCAACTCGAACAATTATGTAAGTGTATTATTGTAAGTGCTTTTATAAGTGTATTTTTGGGGGTCTGAAACAGACTAATCTAATTTACATTATTCCTTATGGGAACAAATTTGTTCAGTAATGGCACTTGAATAGCCTCTTGGATCGAATTATGGCCGAAACTCGGGGTTCCACTGTACTTATAAGTTTATTTTAAGGCTGACCACAATGTTCTGCATAACCAAAGGCTTTGTATAAAGTACCTCAATAATATCACCTTTTCTAAATCAACTGTAAACCAAACAGGAAGCATGTCTATCTGGCGCTCAACAGACAGAGGATCAAGCCTGCACTGTGTCTTAGGCTGAATGACCCAAACGGGTTTATCACTTAACATTAATTGCTAAAATTAAAATTGTAAACCATACTCTGTTGAAGATCACCAATTTCACAATGACCCTCTGCTTGTTGTTATGACCTAAAAATGATGCAGGTCATAACTCGTGACCTATTGGTCACACTGAGCTAAGAGATACACACAATAGGCTAGACAAAAGCACAACCCTCATAGCCACATCTCAAGAGATTTGAAGATGGTCGCATCTTTAATACTCAAAAAATATACCCCCCACAATATTCATTATCTTTTAAATGAACATTAACCCTTTCAGGGTTGCAGGGCCCTCTCCCAAACTCGTTCTCAGGGTCGCAAATTTTTCGGAAAAAAAAAAAATCTTATGAAATGATAATCTTTTTCCGATCATAACGCCACCAAAATTATGAAATTTGATGGGAAACTAACGGAATTATGCTCTCGCGAAGTTAGTGGTATCGATGACATTTACGCATTGGCGATTTCGCCCACTTTGAGCCCTATTTTTGGCCAATTCCAATGTTCCAATCCACTAAAATCATAGCTATTTCGCTAGAACTCCATTTCTTCTATCGATTGAGTACAAGAAACTGCCTATTTACCAATCTCAACTACCCAAAATAGTGGTCAGAAAATGACAATTTGGCCAATTTCACACAAATTTCAAAAGATGTCAATTTCAAAATAGGGTCCAGAATAAACGAGACAGACATTCCTGGCACTCAAATAACATTTTATCAGTTCATTAGTTACGTCTCCAGGCCCCTCTTACATTACTTTTGCTTTCCATTTTGAATTTTTATTCTCTCAAAAAATAGAAGATTTACTGTTATGTATACAACTGCATCATTGCAAAAATGGTATAAATAATATCAGCGCACTTGTGCAAGAATATTAGACTAACAAGTTGATGTGTATTGGACGCAAGGCGTGATTTGTTTATTCTTGAACCTCGGCAAAAATCAAACATTTTCGCTACTTTGCGCTCAGTTTCAAGGTACTTGTTATCGTGAAACCAGTCAAAATTATCTTTATTTCTGTAATATATCATCCATTCTATCAAATGAGACTAAGAAAACGAGAATACAAGCATAAATACTATACGAAAATAGACCGCAAAGTCGGTTTTAAACCAAAAACACGGTCAGAGTTTTTTTTTCCTCGTTATGCACTGTGTGGTGCAGGATTTTTTTTTATACTGCGCACACTCACCGCACAGACCCATTCTCTCACATCAAGGCCTACCAGCTTGTTTCCACTTGATTTGAGGGCACTAGAATTTAGGCGCACTAGTACGACAAAAACCCTGGCGCGTAAGCCATACTAGTACAGCCGAAACCCTGAAAGGGTTAAAGTACGAGATTAAGAAGGGCCAGGTGTCCTCATACATGTATTGTGCATTCATACCCTAGATTGTTAAAACTGGTCAAGGTACCAAGAATACATAAAAGAATATGTATGTTTTATATTTTGGAAGTGGCAGTTGTTATTATTATTTTGTTGCCTGAAATGCATTCCATAATTAGTATATCTGGAGAGGGTTTCAGGGGTCAATGCCCCTGTGACCCAGTCTGTGACCAGGCCTCGCGGTGAATCAGAACCTGATCAACCATTCTGATTCTGTTACTACTGGCTGTACGCAAACTGACGTATGAACCACAGCTCGGATGGCCAGGTACTGACTTTAGGTGCCTGTCCAATTCCTTCTTGAAGACAGCCAGGGGTCTATTGGTAATCCCCCTTATGTATGTTGGGAGGCAGTTGAACAGTCTTGGGCCCCTGACACTTACTGTGTCTCTAGCGTAGTCATGGTGCCCCTGCTTTTCATTGGGGCAATGGTGCAACTCCTGCCCAGTCTTTTGCTTTTGTAGGGAGTGATTTTCATGTACAAAATAGGGACTAGTCCCTCTAGGATTTTCCAAGTGTATATTATCATATCTTTCTCATCTGCATTCCAGGGAATATAAATCAAGGGACTTCAACTGTTCCCAGTAATTTAGGTGCTTTATCGTACTTATGTGTGCCGTGAAAGTTTTCTGTACATTCTCCAGGTCTGCAATTTCCCCTGCCTTGAAAGGGCCGTTAGTGTACCGTAATATTCCAGCCTAGAGAGAACAAGTGATTATAATAATAATAATAATAGTTTATTGTGACAAGATACAAAGATTTACAATGGGTTATGAGATTACAAGAGGTGTACACGCCAAAAGCCCCTAATATGCAGAGCATTGTGGGCAGACTTAAAATTAACTTAAAATTAAATGGTAAGAATTATAGTAAACAGTTTAATATAAGTACAGTGGTCCCTCGGTTTTTGTTGAAAATTCTTTCCAGAATGCTGTTTGAGTGCCATTACCGAACAAATTTATTCCCATAAGAACAAATGTAAATTAGATTAGTCGTTTCAGACCCCCAAAAGTACACTTACAAAAGCACTTACAAAAATACATTTACATAATTGTTCGAGTTTGGAGATGCATGAAAACCGAGGGTCCACTGTATAGTTGAGTATTTAAGCTATGAAATTTGAACATGACATTTTTGAAACATAATAGTTTTATAATTTTGGATAATTTACAGTTTTATATGTCAACATAATCATCATGTGCTTGGCATCCCTAGTTTTGAAGGTTCTCATTATCCATCCTATGATTTTCCTAGCAGCTGTGATACATACATTGTGGCTTTCTGTTTTGCCTACGACTGTATTAATTCATGTAAACTACATTACATTAGAACCCCAAGTTTCGGCCATAATTCGTTCCAGAAAGCTGTTCGAGTGCCATTACTGAACGAATTTGTTCCCATAAGGAATAATGTAATTAGATTAGTCTGTTTCAGACCCAAAAAAATACACTTACAAAAGCACTTACAATAATACACTTACATAATTGTTCGAGTTGGGAGGTGGCCGAAACTCGGGGTACCACTGTATGTATCTGTATGAGAGGGGTTGGATTTGAGTGGGATTTGCACATGAGTAAGTAGATTTATCAGGGCTTATTTCTTGGGTAGCATTGAAGATTGGGTTAAACAAATATTCTGTTAGTGGGATGGATTGTGAAGGACCTGCCTGGTATGGGCCAACAGACCTGCTGCAGTGTTCCTCTTTTCTTATGTTCTTATTATTACAGCGAAGTGTTCTTGGCCCACTTCTCTTTCTCATTTACATTAACGACCTACCAAATGCATCTCAACTACTCAAACCCATACTATTTGCAGATGACACTACAAACGTTATCTCGCACCCAAGCCCAGACATACTAGCCAACACTGTAAATACTGAATTGCAGAAAATATCTATCTGCATGATGACCAACAAACTTACTCTCAATATTGATAAAACCTATTTTATCCAGTTTGGGAACAGAGCTACAAACGCACCACTTAACATAATGATAAACGGGTCCCCTATCACAAAACTCACAGAGGGAAAATTCTTAGGAATCCATCTTGATAGTGGCCTCAAATTTCAGACACATATACAACAACAAATTTCCAAGAAAGTCTCAAAGACCGTGGGAATACTATCCAAGATACGGTACTATGTTCCACAACCAGCTCTCCTTACCCTATATCACTCACTCATTTACCCCTACCTCACCTATGGAATCTGCACATGGGGCTCTACATCAATAACTCATCTCAGACCATTAATAACACAACAAAAGGCAGCAGTTAGAATGATAACTAATTCACACTCCAGACAACATACTCCACCAATATTCAAAAACCTAAACTTACTCACCATACAAGACATTCATACTTTTTACTGTGCCTATTACATACATAGAACACTCTATGCAAATATTAACCCACCACTCAAACTTCTCCTTACCAATTTTAACAGGACACATGACCATAACACTAGACACAGATCACTCCTCGATGTTCCCCGTGTCCATCTAACACTATGTAAAAGCTCAATGCATATAAAAGGCACAAAAATTTGGAATTCATTACCTGTTATTGCCAAAGAAACCCTACCTGTACCCCAATTCAAAACGATGCTAAAAAACCACCTTCTCACCCAAACCTAAATGCTCAATATCAAAGATTCCCAACAAAGTAGAATAATCACTTAAATGTAAAAACCTTATTAATCACTTAAATGTAAAAAACCTGTTATGAATAATACATACTAAGCTAACTGTTTCTATAACATTTACAGTGGACCCCCGAGTTTCGTAAAAACTTCACTCCTGAAGTCTGCTCAAGTGCCATTACCGAACGAATTTACTCCCTTAAGGAAAAATGTCACGTAGGTTAGTCTATTTCAGACCCCCAAAAATACTTTTCCACAAGCACTTACAATATTATACTTACATAAATGTACGATTTCCGGGGTTTACGAAACTCGGGGGTCCACTGTATTTACATTATAATGACCACGTAAACTGTAACTGCAATGCAATTAATTGTTTTAAATTGTTATCTCACTCAATTAGTTGCATTGCTACAATTAATAAATTATTATGTTCAACTTATATTCAAACTTTATAACTTAGATACACAATTATACTTATTTTATAAATTATCAACCATAATTTTTTACCATGTAGTCTACTATTAAATAGTCTTAAGAATGCCCGCAATGCACAACATATTAGGAGCTTTTGGCATGTACATCTCATTTATACCTATGTATCATGTATCATGGCTACCTAACTATGTATGTATCATTGTACCATGTCTAAATAAACTATTATTATTATGTTCTTATTAGTAGCAGTAGTAGTAATAATAATAGTAGTAGTACAGGTACAACACCAATTTACCTGCAATGAGTCATCTGGCACCATCTGCAGTCCGGATAAAATTACAAGACTACTTTTTTAACAAAACAGTTCACTGAGCATTGTATGTAGTGTGTTATCACTTATATTATTCATACTGCAGTTCTTTGTGATGGTTCTTTGATTTTATATGATTCTTAGCATATTTTGCTAACAATTAACCCTAGTTATTGCTCATAATTAGCTTTGTAAGTTCAATAAAATTCTCAAATTGAACAATTTGGGAGTGGTAGTACTGTAACATTCTTTGTAAGTACACTACTATAATTAATAAACCTGTTTTATTTATGCTAATGTGTAATTTAAGTTTGCAGCAGACCATGGTGGGTCAGAGGTGTAGTGCTGAATTATTATGTGACCTCTGTTGGTCCAGCAAAATCAACACACCAGTAGAGCCTTGGAACCAAGACTGCCAGAAAACAGGTTTTGTACCTGTATTATTATTATTATTATTATTATTATTATTATTATTATTATTATACAGTGAACCCTCAGTTTTCGTACAGCTCCCAACTCAAACAATTATGTAAGTGTATTTTTGGGGATCTGAAACGACTAATCTAATTTACATTTGTCCTTATGGGAACAAACTCGTTCGGTAACGGCACTTGAACAGCATTCTGGAAAGAATTATCGACGGAAACCAAGGGTCCACTGTATAATTATTGTTATAATAATATTATAATTATTAGTATAATTATAATTATAGGTAAGATAGTAAAATTAGGTTAGGTTTTATACAGTGCCTGGGAAAAGTAATGGAAAGAAGGAGTGGAGAGAATATTAAAGTGGAGTATCAAACCTGGTGATGTTTGTGTGGAGCAGCAGCATTAGTGGATCGCCCATGCTTGCTGGTGTCTGTGCCTGAACCATGAAGTGTAACACTAGTGTTACTCACATTCTGAAACGTGTGTCAGCGGTGAGTGGAAAACTTTAATGAACTTAACTCTTACCTCTACTGCCACACATTATGATGTGAAAAATGTTTTCGAAATGTCACTGACTGACTGACTTCTAGGGCAAAAAAAAAAAAAATTCATTCAGTTGCCTTTCAAGCATAGTGTTCATACATTAATTAATTACATGTACAGCCTCTCCCCACTTAGAGACGTACAGTAGACCGTCATTTAGCACGGTAGTTACATTCCTGAAAAACGTCATGTTAGATAAATTCATGTTAGATAATTAAAAGAACTTATGGGAAAAATAGGGTTACGTTCCTGGGAGTCCCCAAAAAGCCAAACAAGTTTTTTTTAGACCAACAGATCTTACAAAAATAAAAGTGAATATGTAATTGTAGTTCATTATCGTGATGTATTATATTGTTTTTACTGCTTAAGACTACAAATGTAACAGAAATAATAGTACAGTGGTACCTCGAGTTACGATATTTTTTCGTTCGAGAATGCTGTTCAAGTGCCATTACCAAACGAATTTATCCCCATAAGGAATAATGTAAAATAAACTAGTCCTCTTACACCCCCAAAAATATACTTACAAAAGCATTTAAAAAAATAAACTTACATAAAAGGGCGATTTTGGGGACCATCGTAATTCGAGGTACCACTGTATTTACCTTAAATTGTGGGTGCTATTGTTTGTGGATGATTGTGAAGAGAGTGGAGAGTTATGCTGTGGCCCTACTGGGCTGAGGTGGATGGTAGAGGTTCTGGAACTGAAGTAGATGGTTGTACTGAGTGTCTAACTTTAAGTCATTCAGTAAGTCAGTCAAGTCATTCAGTAAGTCAGTCAAGTTAGTCAGTAAGTAAGTCAAGTCAGTCAGTAAGTCAGTCAAGTCATTCAGTAAGTCAGTCAGTAAGTCAGTCAGTCATTCAGTAAGTCAGTCAGTCACTCAAACTTTGCAATTCCTAGACTTGAACGCTTAAACCTTTTCTTGTCACTTGCTGGAATACTTGTATGCTTACTGGGTGCCATGATTGCTTGGTAGATTTATGAAAATGCAATGAAAATGAGAAAATGTATGTAAATAAACACAGCGAGCTTCCCGATTATTGTCGTCCTGCATGCGTATGAACCAAACTGAACGCTGGGAGGGATGCGTGGGTGGGTGAGGGTGGCGGGGGATACCAGTAGGACTCCCCCACTGACTCAATGGTTTAACCCACCGCGGGTGACCGCGCGCTCAAAATTTTTTCCCCTCCTGCGACCGTGTAATATTATTTTTATGTCGTGTTAAATAATAATGTGCCGCAATTCTTCAATCGTGCAATACCCGTAATGTGCAACATAATCTCGTGCTAAATGATGGTCTACTGTACTCATTTACCAATGACTCGGACTTATGGTGGGTTCTCCAACCAGTATGCATACCTAAATAATGTATATTAAAGCTGATTTATTCTATTCTGTTTATTACAATATACAGTACACTACTGTATAAATATTTAAGAATATACCAGAAATGTTATAAATGGTGCAAAGGTGACATTAAAACAATATCAAAGATGGTTGACACAAACCTATTACCATTATAGTATGCTCCTCACTTAGCGACAAATTCGTTTACTGATGTGGTCTTAGGAACAGAACTCTGTTGTTAAGTGAGGAGAGGCTGTATTGTACTAGCACATTAAATAACTCTTGATAATTAAACACAAACCTCAGTGCATTTCTCTTGTAAAAGGTTGTTTTTACAGGACTTACGAAATGTTTTATTTGTGCACCTTTAACATACACCTGTTCTTCCATGTGGACTAATGTGTATTCATAATGAGTTTAAACACAAACCAAGTACAGTGGACCCCTGCCTAACAAGCAAAATTCATTCCAGAAGCCTGCTCAAGTGCCATTACCGAACAAATTTACTTCCTTAAGAAATAATGTCACGTAGGTTAGTCTATTTCAGACCCCCAAAAATACACTTCCACAAGCACTTACAATATTATAATTACATAACTGTACGATTTCCGGGGTGCTCGTTAGGCGGGGGTCCACTGTAAATACAAGAATGACTTTTAGGAACCTCAACAAAGAGTCTGTCAAGATAATACATCGGTGAAGTTTTAACCCTTTCGGGGTTTCGGTTGTACTAGTATGGCTTACGCCCTAGGGTTATGGTCGTAATAGTATGCCTAAATTCTAGCGCCCTCAAATCAAGCAGAAACAGGCTGTTAGGCCTAGATGTGATAGAAAGGGTCTGTGCGGTCAGTGTGTGCAGTATAAAAAATTCCTGCACACCACAGTGCATAATGAGGAAAAAAAAAACTCTGACCGTGTTGTTGGTTTAAAACAGCGACTTTGCAGTCTATTTTCGTATGGTATTTATGCTTGTATTCTCGTTTTCTTAGTTTCATTTTATTGAATAGATGATATATTACAGAAGTAGAGATAATTTTGACTGGTTTCACGATGACAAGTACCTTGAAACTGAGCGCAAAGTAGCGAAAATGTTCGATTTTGGCCGATGTTCAGGAGTAAACAAATCACACCATGCGTCCAATACACATCAACTGGAGAGTCTAATATTCTTGCACAAGTGCAAGAATATTAGACAATGATGCAGTTGTATACATAACAGTAAATCTATTTTTTGTGAGAATAAAAATTCAAAATGGAAAGCAAAAGTAATGTAAGAGGGGCCTGGAGATGTGACTTATGAACAGAGATGTTATTTTAGTGCCAGGAATGTCTGCCTTGTTTATTCTGGACCCTATTTTGAAATTGGCATCGTTTGAAATTTGTGAAATTGGCCTTGGGTAGTTGAAATTGGTAAATAGGAGGTTTCTTGTACTCAATCGATAGAAGAAATGGAGTTCTAGCAAAATAGCTATAATTTTAGCAGACTGAAACATTGGAATTTGCCGAAAATAGGGCTCAAAGTGGGCAAAATCGCCGATACGTAAATGTCATTGATACCGCTAACTTCGCGAAAGCATAATTTTGTTAGTTTTCGATCAACTTTCATAATTTTTGTAGTGTTATGATCGAAAAAAGATTCTCTATCATTTCATAAAAAATAATTTTTTTTTTTAAATTCTTGGACCCTGAGAACGAGTTTCGAAGAGGGTCCTTGGACCCCCAAAGGGTTAAGTTTACAAGATTCCCAATTAATGAACTTCATTATCCAGCATCTTCACTGAAGGTCTTCTACAAAGTGTTCTCATAACTTATGAACTTTGTGAAGTGTCTTTGTATGTGGTTTAGAACTTGACCCTTAAATACAAAAATAGAATTTGTTTCAAGATGCTAAATGGACGTCTCATGACTAAATTGCAATTTTTCTGGACAATCTTTCTTAAGAATGTCAACATTAAGAATAAAAAGGCACAGTGCTATGACTGAAATAATACAGATAGCCCAAACATAGGAGACTGAAACTTATGACTGTTTCGTGCCAACTTGGGCCATTAAGTAGTCCACAGAAGTGCAAAGGGAAGGGAGCTGGAACATACACAAGAGGAGGCCATCACTAGCCTTTACAGATGATGTCTTATTGATGCAGTATCCTTTACACAGATCTTTCCTAATGTGAATCTTAAATCTTGGCTTTGTCTCTGTAGATGCCTTCTTTTCTCATTGCATTATCAAATTTTCTCATTTCCTAAATTTTCATTGCCTTTCCTTTCTTTTGCCCTAGGTGGTTTCTGGCGTATAGGGTTTTGTCTCACTGGGATTTGGTCCCACCCTTGTGGCTCATTAGCTCTCCTGCGGTTCTCCTCTTTTCTCATGTTCTTAGACTACCTCCACTATTACTTCTACTACTATTACTAATACTATCTCTTTGCTAAGTCTCCACCCTCTGACCTGTTTTTCACTACCACCACTACCTTGTTATTGCCACCTCTATCACTGCTTTTTCTGCTGCTGCTAATACTACTAACTCAACCACCACTACTATTACTACCACTCTCATTATACCACTCCCATCCCTGCCCTCTCTTGTATATATTCTGGCTTACTTCCCTTCACACTTCTGTGTGTCCAAGTCGGACCAAACATCATCATAAGTTCTCAGAGAGATCTGGACAGAGGTCAAGGAAATTAATATAAAAAACATAAAACTGGCCAGTTAAGATCCATGTCATTATTTACAAAAGTTCCTGCTGACTACGCCATTGATTTTCTGCAAAGAAAATGACAGATTAAACTAATGGAACTCTGTTTCAACTTGAAGTGATTCACTTTTAACAATATCTGCTACAATAAGTCATAGCCACAGGCTCAGCAATCAGTGGAGTGTAGCCGAACTCTATATGGAATTGTTCGAAGCTGAACATTTCAAGGATTAAGACACTTATGCAACATATGGGAATCTTTATTGAAGAAACGTTTCGCCACACAGTGGCTTCATCAGTCCAATACAAAGCAGAAAGGTGTAAGGAGAGGAGGAGTTTGAGGTAATCAGTCCCTCAGTCTGGAATCGATGTGTTCAGTCTATCACTCTTGTAGCAAGTACAGCATATAGCTGGAGAAGCGGCTTATATACTGTAGTCAGGTGAATGGAAGCAGGAGTAGGCGGGATCACAGTAGAACCATCCACTGGTGTAAGCAGGTCTTCGTCCAAAGGTTGGACAAGTGTTGAAGAATTCCTTGTATCAAGATCCCATGATGCTGCAGTGTCTGACAGAGGGACTGATTACCTCAAACTCCTCCTCTCCTTACACCTTTCTGCTTTGTATTGGACTGATGAAGCCACTGTGTGGTGAAACGTTTCCTCAATAAAGATTCCCATGTCGCATAAGTGTCTCAATCGTTAACTTGTCCTTTTTCAAAACCATTTATCACTTCAAGGATTTCATTCCAATTAATGTAATTAACCCTTTTACTATCGAAACGTAGATCTACGTTCACTTGTGTAGCACTCCGAACGTAGATCTACATTTTATTTTACATGCATTCAAATGTAAAAAACATAGATAAAACATGGATAAATGAACATTTAAATCACTTTTACCTTTTTGAAGAGACTTATTGGCATATGGAAGATGGTGAGGAGGGTAGAGGGAGAAGAGGTTATTGTTTGGAAGGGGAATCCCCCTCCATAAGGACTTCAAGTATCAAAGCCCTATCTGGGGTTACTTCCCTTCTTTGTCTTTTACTGGCACTAGGACCAGCTTGAGAGTCATTGGATCATGCAGACACGGCTTGCAACAGCTTTGTTAGGGTGATATTTCTCCACCAACTTTTCCACATCCTAGCTACACAATATTTAATGCGGCCCAGAGCCTTATTATTACCATCGACATACCATGTTCACTGAGTTTAATTGTTTCTAACAACTACTTTTAGATGCCATCATAAACAAAGGGAGAAGTAATGAATAATTCATGCCGAGAATTGTAAACAAAAGCGTTATGTATTAAGGGCGGTGACTGGGCCAATGCAGATTCATACACGTTTTCTCTGATGTTGGATCCAGAGAAAACGTAATGTATTCCTTCTGCCTGGCTAGCACACCTCCATAGCATATAAACATTGCATGTATATAGGTGAATTGGAACACTTTTGTTCCCCAGTGACAGTTCTAACACCAATGGGAGTGTCAGTGATGATGAGTTTCAAGGTTTTGAGGAGGTTGTGACTGAAACTAGTGACCATAATACTGGTAATATGGAAAACCCAGACGACCCTCAGCCTTCCACCTCTGGTGCTGTGGCGTCTTGTTAAACTGTTATTTACTCATATCCAGGACTCTGATGTGAGCAATGGTGATAATAGTGATAGTGAATATGAACTCCAAGCTCTTCAAAACAGTTCCAGAAGCGAGAGTGGAGTGGAATATTCTCCAGTGAAGCGTCAGTATATACAATAATAATAATAATGACGAACATTGACTGGCTTAACGAATTGGAAACACACTCAGATATTAATGAATGCATCAAGAACTTTCTTAAAAAAACACATAACCTCTATAACAGACATTGCCCGAAAAAAACTAAACAGATCACAGCTAAGAGACTTAACAATCCCTGGCTAACACCCAGCATCCTTAAATCCATAAATAAGAGGCACCAATATGAAAAACAATATAGAAGGGGTCTAATAACCAGAGAACAATCCAAACGCTACTCATCAATCCTTACTAGCCTGATAAGAAGGTCCAAAAAATTGTATTATGAGAACAGACTCCAGACCGTAAAAGGTGATATGAAAAAGACCTGGAAAACCCTATCTACAATTCTAGGAAATAAAAAGATATCCACGAACAATACCATCAAATTATCAAAAACAGACGAACCCCTACTCTCACCAATTGAGACAGCAAACAGACTTAATGTTTTCTTCTCCACCATAGGAAAGAATCTAGCGAGTAGGATCCCAAGCTCGAACACTCGTCCAACAGACTACCTCACCAACACCTACCCAGATACACTATTCCTAGCTCCTACCAACTCAATTGAAGTCTCACACATAATCAACACCCTTAAAAACAAAGCAGGAGACATAAACAGCTTACCACCCTTTATGTACAAAAAAGCTACACATGTACTGTCACCAATTATAGCAGCATTATTCAATAAATCCATTGAATCTTCAACCTTCCCATCAATTCTCAAAATAGCTAGGGTCACCCGATCCACAAAGGAGGTGACCAAACTGACTTGAACAATTACAGACCAATCTCAAATTTACCACTGCTTTCTAAAATCTTCGAAAAATTAATTCATAAACAGATCTATTCCTACCTCGTCTCACACAATGTACTAAACCCTGTCAATTTGGATTCAGGACCAACAAGAGCACAAACGATGCTATAACACACATGTTAGAGTTAATATACACCGCACTTGAGAAGAAAGAGGTTCCGCTGGGAATCTTCATAGACCTACGCAAAGCATTTGATACAGTCGACCATGATTTATTGCTCACAAAACTAGCACACTATGGTATTAGGGGCACCCCTCAACTACCTAAAGTCGTACCTTAGCAACAGAAGTCAGTACGTGAACACAAATGGAGAGAACTCTTCCACACAACAAATTACAGTCGGTGTCCCTCAAGGTAGTGTCCTGGGGCCACTCCTATTCCTCATTTACATAAATGACCTACCGAATGCATCACAACTACTCAAACCCATTTTGTTTGCAGATGACACAACATATGTCTTCTCTCACCCAAATCCAGTCGTACTAGCCAACACAGTTAATGCCGAATTACAGAAAATATCAACATGGATGATGACAAATAAGCTTACTCTCAATACGGACAAGACCTACTACATTCAGTTTGGAAACAAAGCTACAAATGTTCCACTTAACATAACGCTAAATGGTTCACCCATCACAAGGCTCACAGAGGGAAAATTCCTAGGAATCCACCTTGACAGTAGTCTTAAATTCCAAACACACATACAACAAATTTCCAAGAAAATCTCAAGGACAGTAGGTATATTATCTAAGATACGCTATTATGTGCCTCAACCAGCTCTCATTGCACTATATCATTCTCTTATCTACCCTTATCTCACCTATGGAATCTGTGCATGGGGCTCAACAACATTAAATCACCTTAGACCACTCATAACCCAGCAAAAGGCTGCAGTCAGGATGATAACAAATTCCCACTCTAGACAGCATACTCCACCTATATTCAGAACCTTAAAACTACTCACCATAAAAAATATTCATACCTATTCATGTGCCTTCTACATACATAAAACTCTACATGCTAATATTAACCCTGCGCTCAGAATTCTCCTCAACAACTTTAATAGGTCCCACGAACATGACACAAGACACAGATCACTATTTGACATACCCGAGTCCATACTAACCAATGTAAAAATTCTATGCACATAAAGGGCCCCAAAATCTGGAATTCATTACCAGTAAATATCAAGTTAACCTTGTCGGAAAATCAATTCAAGACTCTTCTCAAAAGTCACCTACTCACCCTATACTAAATACTCATACTGTAACAAACTTCCAAACCCAATATTATTTTACTTAAGAAGATCTCATTTTGATATGTTCATCCTCCTTAACACTTGTTGCAATCTCATATCATCATATTGTCATTTAAAATCTTATAGTATCATCATTTTCTTAATTTGAAATAAAATATATACCTAGATGAAACTCTAAAAACTATTTCTAGTATTGTTATTATACTAGTATAGCATCAACATACTGTAATTTGAAATAAATTCTACAACTAGATTAAACTCAACCAATTTCTCTTGTATTGTCTTTAAATAGTATGTATAACCATTTAATAATTTAAATAATATAGAACTAGAATAAACTCAATCAATTTCTTTAGCATTAAGTACTTAGTGAATAAGTCTCTAGAATAAACTGCCCCTAATGCCATGGCATGCCAGTGGCTCTCCTTGCATTACAGTTTTATAATTGTATTATATTTGTAACTACCAATAACATTGTACACTTGTAACATGCATTGAAATAAAAATTATTATTATTATTATTATTATTATTATAAACATTGCATGTTTATATTCTATGTAACGTGTTTCTTATATAATTTGGATTAATCCTTTTGGGGTTTCAGCCGTACTAGTACGGCTTACGCGCTGGGGTTTTCCACGTACTAGTATGCATAAATTCTAGCGCCTTCAAATTAAGGGGAAATGGCTGGTAGGCCTAGAGGTGAGAGAATGGGTCTGCATGGTTAGTGTGCGCAGTAGGAAAAAAATCTGGGACCCAGTGGTGCATTGTGGGAATGCCATGTTAGTACACCTTGTTCACCATGCCTCGCGGTAAGAAACTCCTCACTCCTCGGTGAATTGGAACACTTTTGTTCCCCAGTGACAGTTCTAACACCAATGGGAGTGTCAGTGATGATGAGTTTCAAGGTTTTGAGGAGGTTGTGACTGAAACTAGTGACCATAATACTGGTAATATGGAAAACCCAGACGACCCTCAGCCTTCCACCTCTGGTGCTGTGGCGTCTTGTTAAACTGTTATTTACTCATATCCAGGACTCTGATGTGAGCAATGGTGATAATAGTGATAGTGAATATGAACTCCAAGCTCTTCAAAACAGTTCCAGAAGCGAGAGTGGAGTGGAATATTCTCCAGTGAAGCGTCAGTATATACAACAGTATATGCGCTCTGGTACTGTGCCATATGCTGTTCCAAGGAGAAGGAGTACATCTTGGAGTACATCCCGTGGGTGTACAACAGGCAAAGATAGTGAAAATGAAGATGATAGTTTTGCAATTGGGATGAGAAATGTGCATGCATCTGGTGGTGGTAGCGGTGGTGCCAGGCGTGAGGCACCAGCAGTGAGCCATGCTGCCACCCACGCCACTGACTCACCCGACCTACAACAAAGGCCACCCTCACCTACCCACCCACCACACCAACCTGCACAACCACAACCTCCACAACCACCTGTCAATATCCAGTACCCACCAGCAGACCGCACCTGGGATTGGCAGGAAGCTGACAATTTTATTCCCAATCCCCATCAGTTTGATGAAAGTCAAAGTGGAATACGCCCATCATGTACACTTCGAAACAATTCCACAGAACTGGAATGTTTCGAGTTATTTTTTGACGAACCCCTGATGGAAATTATTGTCAGGGAAAGCAACACATACTACGAGTACACCATGGCAAACACAATACTTTCACCAAAATCACGCCTCCACAAGTGGAAAGAGACAACTGTGGCTGAGATGTACAGTGGACCCCCGAGTAACGAGCACCCCGGAAATCGTACAATTATGTAAGTATAATATTGTAAGTGCTTTTGTAAGTGTATTTTTGGGGGTCTGAAATGGACTAACCTACTTGACATTATTTCTTAAGGGAGTAAATTCGTTCGGTAATGGCACTTGAGCAGGCTTCTGGAATGAATTTTGCTCGTTACTAGGGGGTCCACTGTATCGTTTCTTTGCCACAATAATGCTTATGCCACATGTGTATAAGCACTGTGTCAAATCATACTGGTCGACAGACTGCCTGATTGCAACTCCAGGTTTCAGTGATATAATATCAGTGAATCGATTTGTGCTACTGTTACGTATGTTACATTTCTCAGAAAAAACCAGGCCTGACAGAAACGACAGGTTATATAAGATTAGGAATGTGTTTGTGTATCTGAAACAGAAATTCAATATGCATTTTTATCCCTTCAGGAAGCTTGTTATTGATGAGTAATTGATTCTGTTCAAAGGTAGAGGAAACGCTTTGGTATAAAGCTGTTTGTGCTTTGTGATTGCTACAGTGGTCTTGTACTGGATATTATTGTGTACACTGGAAGTTATACATTGCAAGATAGTACCAGTAGACTAGTGTGTCAGTAGTACACTCAGTAGACTAGTGTAGTCAGTAGTACACTCAGTAGACTAGTGTGTCAGTAGTACACTCAGTAGACTAGTGTGTCAGTAGTACACTCAGTAGACTAGTGTGTCAGTAGTACACTCAGTAGACTAGTGTGTCAGTAGTACACGAAGTTATTGGGTATCTCTGGTGATGTGGTTAGAACAATGATGGAACCATATCTTGGTAAGGGGCATATATTATATACAGTGGTCCCCCGAGTAACGAACACCCCGGAAATCGTACAATTATGTAAGTATAATATTGTAAGTGCTTGTGAAAGTGTATTTTTGGGGGCCTGAAATAGACTAACCTACGTGACATTATTCCTTAAGGGAGTAAATTCGTTCGGTAATGGCACTTGAGCAGGCTTCTGGGATGAAGTTTTTTCGTTACTCGGGGGAGCACTGTACTGATAACTGGTACATAAGCCCCTCCCTCAGTGATTTTTTGCAAGTGAACTTGACAGATGTGTGCGGTACAGTGCGTGGAAATCGTAAGCATATGCCTAGGTTCAATGCAGGCACTCGTAGAGGTCAGGTGCAGGCGTTTGCTGTCAATGACATCATGGCATTTCGGTGGCATGACAAACGAGATATCACACTACTGTCATCAATTCACCCTAACGAAATGACAGACACTGGCAGGCTGAATAGAGAGACCAATGAACCCATTCTAAAACCTGCAGCTGTGATTGACTACACCCTCAATATGCGTTCAGTGGACAAATGTGACATGCAGATTGGTTTTTTTTCACATTCTGGACATTTCCATGCTCAATGCTTATAATATTTATAAGTTGAAGACCACAAACAAACCACCATATGGCGAATTTTATTTGTCTGTCATCAGACAAATAATATTCAAGTACCAAGGAGCAACACCTGCAATAGAAAACTGCCCACCAAGTTATCAACACCTACCCTCTCGTCTGAGGCCTGGTGATCACTTCCTAACAAAACTGCCTGCTACTGCTTGCAAGAAAACGGCTCAGAAGAGGTGTTTTGACTGTACACATACAAAAAAAAAAACGCCCACAACAATGCAGAGACACTCGTTTTATGTGTGAGGAATGTAAAACACCACTGTGCATAACACCATGTTTCAAAGACTTCCACAAGCTGCAGAACTTCTTGAAGCATGTCCAGTGACTATATATGTATATATATGATTGAACAATAGTAATAAACAATATTTTTCATTGTAAGTGTTTGTAAATACATTTTGTAAACAAAATAGTGAGAACAAACTTTATGCCGTTATTGTGTAATAATCAACGAGTGAATATTTGAAAAACAGCACTTATATTGGTCTCACAGCCCATAAAAGTTATTTGAAAAAAAAAATATCGATAAGAAAACAACTCCAAGACAGAAAATAAAACATTACCGGCCAACCGGAACTCAGCGATGTTGCTGTAAACAGTTCAATTTTGGTCAACTTCAATCCTCTATATCTCGGTAAGTATTGATAGCAAAAATTTTTTTTTAGCCTATTAGATTTAGAAAAAAAAAAATATAATTTCATAAGAAAAAATATTTTTTTTTTTAAATTCTGCGACCCTGAGAACGAGATTCGGAGAGGGCCTTGCGACCCTCAAAGGGTTAATGACAATGTCTATATTAACCTAAAATAAGACATTTAATGTGCGCAAGAGTGATTATTATTACGTACAGTGGACCCCCGGTTTACGATAGTCTCCAAACTCGCCCTTTTATGTAAGTTTATTTTTGTAAGTGCTTTTGTAAGTGTATTTTTGGGGGTCTAAAAGGACTAATCTAATTTACATTATTCCTTATGGGAATAAATTCGTTTGGTAATGGCACTTGAACAGCATTCTTGAACGAAAAAATGACGTAATCTGGGGGTCCATTGTATTAGTATTATTACTATAGTGTTAAGACTAGAGGGACACTCTTAGTGAACGAGTAACAAAGGCATGTTTATATGCTATGTAACGTGTTACTTATATAATTTTGAAGGAAATATCATAGATGGATTAATGAAAATGTCTATATTAACCTAAAATAAGACAGTGACATCTCCACTGCTGGAGGCAGTGGAGATGTCATGTCTGAGGTCAATGTGTGGTGTGAATATAATGCAGAGAATTCGGAGTTTGGAAACTAGAGGAGGTGCGGGATTACCAAAACTATTATCCAGAGAGCTGAGGAGGGGTTGTTGAGGTGGTTCGGACATGTAGAGAGAATGGAACGAGACAGAATGACTTCGAGTGTATAAATCTGTAGTGGAGGGAAGGCGGGGTAGGGGTCAGCCTAGGAAAGGTTGGAGGGAGGGGGTAAAGGAGGTTTAGTGTGCGAGGGGCTTGGACTTCCAGCATGTGTGAGCGTATTTGATAGGAGTGAATGGAGACAAATGGTTTTTAATACTTGACGTGCTGTTGGAGTGTGAGCAAAGTAACATTTATTTAAAGATTCAGGGAAACCGGCAGGCTTCAGTCCTGGAGATGGGAAGTACAGTGTCTGCACTCTGAAGGAGGGGTGTTAATGTTGCAGTTTTATAACTGAAGTGTAAAGCACCATTCTGGCAAAACAGTTATGGAGTGAATGATGATGAAAGTTTTTCTTTTTTGGGCCACCCTGCGTTAGTGGGAATCAGCCGATGTGTTAATAAAAAATAAAAAAATTAATATCACGAACATATGAGCGGATAAGGCGAACGGATCTGGTACAGACGATTTCCAAGCGTATGTAAGAAACCTGGGGTAACAATTCGCCGAAAAGTGGTCGAAATCTGAATTGTATGATATCCAGACAGGACAAAAACCGGGGTTCCACTGTAGTACTCTATTTCCTTTATGCCACTCACTGACAACTTTATTTCTGAACATTACTTTCCACATCTGTTCTAAAACTAAACTTATCCAATCTGAATCTATTATTTTAAGTTCTTTCACAAATGGATATTCTCAGTAACCTATTTGTACCTTCTTTATTTACCCCTGTCTTCCAATTGTACACTTTAATATCTCTGCTCATTCTGTATCTTACAAGAGAGACTGAAGGTTCAAGGCTTTCAATCTATCTTCATAAGAAACATTTCTTATACAGTGGATTAGTTTTGTCTTTCTTCTTTGTATGCTCATCCACTGTAGTATGATCATCCACACTGTAGTCTGCTCATCCACACTGTAGTTGATCATCCACACTGTAGTATGCTCATCCACTGTAGTATGATCATCCACACTATAGTATGATCATTCACACTGTAGTATGCTCATCCACTGTAGTATGATCATCCACACTAGTATGATCATCCACACTGTAGTATGATCATCCACACTATAGTACAGTGGACCCTCGGTTAACGAATACCCCGGAAATCGTGCAATTATGTAAGTATAATTTTGTAAGTTCTTGTGGAAGTGTATTTTTGGGGGTCTGAAATAGACTAACCTACGTGAAATTTTTCCTTAAGGGAGTAAATTCGTTCGGTAATGGCACTTGAGCAGACTTCAGGAGTGAAGTTTTTACGAAACTCGGGGGTCCACTGTATGCTCATCCACTGTAGTATGATCATCCACACTGTAGTATGCTCATCCACTGTAGTATGATCATCCACACTGTAGTATGATCATCCACACTATAGTATGTTCATCCACTGTAGTATGCTCATCCACTGTAGTATGATCATCCACACTGTAGTATGCTCATCCACTGTAGTATGATCATCCCACTGTAGTATGATCATCCACACTATAGTATGTTCATCCACTGTAGTATGCTCATCCACACTGTAGTATGATCATCCACACTGTAGTATGCTCATCCACACTGTAGTATGATCATCCACACTGTAGTATGCTCATCCACACTGTAGTATGCTCATCCACACTGTAGTATGCTCATTCACACTGTAGTATGCTCATCCACACTGTAGTATGATCATCCACACTGTAGTATGATCATCCACTGTAGTATGATCATCCACTGTAGTATGCTCATCCACAATGTAGTATGATAATCTACACTGTATTATGCTCATCCACACTGTAGTATGCTCATCCACACTGTAGTATGCTCATCCACACTGTAGTATGATCATCCACACTGTAGTATGATCATCCACACTGTAGTATGATCATCCACACTGTAGTATGCTCATCCACTGTAGTATGATCATCCACACTGTAGTATGATCATCCACTGTAGTATGATCATCCACACTGTAGTATGATCATCCACATTGTAGTATGATCATCCACACTGTAGTATGATCATCCACACTGTAGTATGATCATCCACTGTAGTATGATCATCCACACTGTAGTATGATCATCCACACTGTAGTATGATCATCCACACTATAGTATGCTCATTCACTGTAGTATGATCATCCACACTGTAGTATGCTCATCCACTGTAGTATGATCATCCACTGTAGTATGATCATCCACACTGTAGTATGCTCATCCACACTGTAGTATGCTCATCCACTGTAGTATGATCATCCACACTGTAGTATGATCATCCACACTGTAGTATGCTCATCCACTGTAGTATGATCATCCACACTGTAGTATGATCATCCACATTGTTGTATGATCATCCACACTGTAGTATGATCATCCACACTGTTGTATGATCCACACTGTAGTATGATCATCCACACTGTAGTATGATTATCCACACTGTAGTATGATCATCCACACTGTAGTATGATCATCCACACTGTAGTATGATCATCCACACTGTAGTATGATCATCCACACTGTAATATGATCATCCACACTGTAGTATGATCATCCACACTGTAGTATGATCATCCACACTGTAGTATGATCATCCACACTGTAGTATGATCATCCACACTGTAGTATGATCATCCACACTGTAGTATGATCATCCACACTGTAGTATGATCATCCACACTGTAGTATGATCATCCACACTGTAGTATGATCATCCACACTGTTGTATGATAATCCACACTGTAGTATGATCAGTACTTGTATGATCATCCACTGTAGTAGGATCATCCACACTGTAGTAGGATCATCCACACAGTAGTAGGATCATCCACATTGTAGTAGGATCATCCACACTGTAGTTGGATCATCCACACTATAGTAGGATCATCCACACTGTAGTAAGATCATCCACTGTAGTATGATCATCCACACTGTAGTATGATCATCCACACTGTAGTAGGATCATCCACTGTAGTATGATCATCCACACTGTAGTATGATGATCCACACTGTAGTATGATCATCCACACTATAGTATGATGATCCACACTGTAGTATGATCATCCACACTGTAGTATGATCATCCACACTGTAGTATGATCATCCACACTGTTGTT
Organism: Cherax destructor; assembly: GCA_009830355.1. Taxonomy (NCBI): domain Eukaryota; kingdom Metazoa; phylum Arthropoda; class Malacostraca; order Decapoda; family Parastacidae; genus Cherax; species Cherax destructor. The sequence continues at coordinate 1,604 of WNWK01009082.1, read as the reverse complement.
TAATCATCCACACTGTAGTATGATCATCCACACTGTTGTATGATCATCCACACTGTAGTAGAATCATCCACACTAGTATGATCATCCACACTGTAGCATGATCATCCACAATGTAGTAGGATCATCCACACTGTAGTATGATCATCCACACTGTAGTAGGATCATCCACACTGTAATATGATCATCCACACTGTAGTAGTATCATCCACACTGTAGTAGGATCATCCACACTATAGTAGGATCATCCACACTGTAGTAGGATCATCCACACTGTATGATCGTCCACACTGTATGATGTGGTTCTGTTTGGGTCACCTTACGTCAGTGGGAGACATTCCTTCTCGGAAACACATTCTCAGGGTAGAAAATTTTTTGGAAAAAAAAAAATTCTTATGAAATGATAGAGAATCTTTTCCGATCCTAACGACACAAACAGTTTGAAATTTGAATGAAAACTTACGGAATTATGCTCTCGCAAAGTTATGGGTCTCGAAGAAGGGAGGGACTGAGGGAGGTGCTAAAGGTATAATCTTCAGAGTTTGTGTAGTAAGTCAGTTTCAGTTAAAAAGTCAACGAGAGAGTCAGGATTAAAGGAGGGTCCATCAGCAAGAAGGGAAGGTAAAGAAAGGGCCGCAGAGCGAAGACGCCGTTGGAGGTAAATTCTGCGCGCTCGTTGATAAAGTGGACAGTCCAACAGAATATGTCGAACAGACACTGGAACCTGACAATGCTCACAGAGAGGGGTAGGGAGCCTCTCCATGAGATACCCGTGCGTAAGACGAGTGTGGCCAATGCAAAGACGGGAGAGTGTAGTCTCCCAACCTCGACATTATTGACAAGAAGAAGGCCAGAAACCTATACTCGGTTTAATAAAATGAAGTTTGTTATTTAGCAGGTCAGACCAGCGTTGTTGCCAACGGGTGTGAAGGTGGGTAGCAATGACCGCAAAATAGTCCGTAAAAGGAACACCTCTATATGAAACTGGAAGGTCATGTACTGCTGACCACGCAGCAGTGTCTGCCTGTTCATTGCCCTGTACGTCAAATGACCAGGGACCCAACAAAAAACAATATCTTTGTGCTTGCTAGAGATACAGCGTAACCAAAGTTGGATACGAAGAACTAGGGGGTGAGGTGTATCAATTTTACGGATAGCCTGTAAAGCACTAAGGGAGTCTGAAATGACCACAAATGGCGATACAGGCATAGATGCAATACTGATAAGTGCCACAAGAATGGCATACAATTCAGGGGTAAATATTCTAGCCGAGGGTAATAGATGCCCTCGCACGACGCTGTCCGGAAACACTGCTGCGGATCCGACACCGTCAGATGACTTTGAACCATCAGTGTACACTGCGATGGCATGGGAATGAGAGCGGAAGTGGTCTAGAAAAACAGAGCGAGAAGCCGCCGAAGGTAGGCGGGCTTTCGCGCAAGATAGAGGAATAGAACAGTCACGGACAGCAGGAACTTCCCAAGGGGGTAGGGGAAAGGGAGATGTCACATGAACATATAGAGGTGGTAGCTGAAGGGAAGACTAGAGTGAATGTAGACAAAGAGAAAAGGGACGAAGTAAGCAGGACGACGAACAAATAAAGAGCG